>CM069551.1:3767500-3770000 GCA_035773235.1 Eospalax fontanierii | reverse complement strand
GCTAACCCTAAACCTAACCCTAACACTAACCGTAGTCCTAACCCTAACCCTAGCCCAAACCCTTACACTAACCCTAAGCCTAACCCTAACCCTAAATCAAACCCTAACCCTAACCCTAACCCTAACCCGAACCCAAACACTAACCCTAACCCTAACCCTAACTGAAATACTTATACTAAACCTAACCCTACCCCTAATGCTAACCCTAAACCTAATTCAAACTCAAACCCTAACCCTAATCCTAACCCTAAACCTAACCTTAACGCTTTCCCAAACCCAAACTCTAAACATAACTCTAATCAGAACCCTAACCCTAACCCTAATCCTAACCCTAACCCTAACCATAACCCTAATCCAAAACCTCACCCTAACCGTAACTCTAACCCAAAGCCTAACCTAATCCTAACTCTAAACCAAACCCAAACCGTAACCCTAACCCTAACTCTAACCCAAACTCTAACCTAACCCTAAACCTAACCCTAACTCAAACCCTAACTCTAACACTAACCCAAACCCTAACCCTAACAATAACCCAAACATAACCCAAATAATAACCCTAATCCTAACCCTAACCTTAAACCTCATCCTTATCCTAACCCTAACCCTAACCCTAATTCTAAACCTAACCCTAACCCTAACCCTAACCCTAACCCTAACACTAACCCTAACACAAACACAAACCCTAACCCTAATCCTAACTCCAACTCTAAACCTAACCCAAACCCTAACCCTAACCCTAATCCTAACCCTAAAGCTAACCCTAAACCTAACCCTAACACTAACCCTAGTCCTAACCATAACCCTAACCCAAACCCTAACACTAACCCTAACCCTAACCTTAACCCTAAATCAAACCCTAAACCTAACCCTAACCCTAAACTTAACCCTAACCCTAACCCTAACTGAAACACTAATCCTAAACCTAACCCTAACCCTAATGCTAACATTAAACCTAATTCAAACTCAAACCCTAACCCTAACCCTAACCCTAACCCTAACCCAAACCCAAACCCTAACCTTAACCCTAACTCTAACCCAAACCCTAACCTAACCCTAAACCTAACCCTAACTCAAACCCTCACTCTAACACTAACCCAAACCGTAACCCTAACACTAACCCAAACATAACCCAAATAATAACCCTAATCCTAACCCTAACCTTAACCCTCATCCTTATCCTAACCCTAACCCTAACCCTAATTCTAAACCTAACCCTAACCCTAACCCTAACCCTAATACTAACCCTAACACAAACACAAACCCTAACCCTAATCCTAACTCCAACTCTAAACCTAACCCAAACCCTAACCCTAACCCTAACCCTAACACTAACCCTAACCCTAACCCTAACGCTAACGCAAACCCTAACCCTAACCCTAATCCTAACCCTAAAGCTAACCCTAAACCTAACCCTAACACTAACCCTAGTCCTAACCCTAACCCTAACCCAAACCCTAACACTAACCCTAACCCTAACCCTAACCCTAAATCAAACCCTAAACCTAACCCTAAACCTAAACTTAACCCTAAACCTAACCCTAACTGAAACACTAATCCTAAACCTAACCCTAACCCTAATGCTAACCCTAAACCTAATTCAAACTCAAACCCTAACCCTAACCCAAACCCTAACCCTAACCCTAACCCTAACACTAACCCTAACCCTAACCCTAACCCTAACCCAAACCCTAACCCTAACCCTAATCCTAACCCTAAAGCTAACCCTAAACCTAACCCTAACACTAACCCTAGCCCTAACCCTAACCCTAACCCTAACCCAAACCCTAACCCTAACCCTAACCCTAACCCTAACCCTAAATCAAATCCTAAACCTAACCCTAACCCTAACCCTAACTGAAACACTAATCCTAAACCTAACCCTAAACCTAATGCTAACCCTAAACCTAATTCAAACTCAAACCCTAACCCTAACCCTAACCCTAACCCTAACCCTAACTCTAAACCAAACCCAAACCCTAACCCTAACCCTAACTCTAACCCAGACCCTAACATTACCCTAAACCTAAGCCTAACTCAAACTCTAAGTCTTACACTAACCCAAACACAAACCCTAACCCAAACTCAAACCAAAACCCAAATAAAAACCCTAACCCTAACCTTAAACCTAACCATAATTCTAACCCTAACCCGAACCCTAAACCTAACCCTGACCCTAACCCAAACCCAAACCCTAATCTTAACACAAACCCTAAACCTAATCCTAACCCTAACCCTAACCCTAACCCAAACCCTAACCCTAAACCTAAAGCTAACCGAAACCCTAACCCTAACCCTAACCCTAACCCTAACCCTAATCCTAATCCTAACCCTAATGCTAACCCTAAACCTAACCCTAACACTAACCCTCGTCCTAACCCTAACCCTAACCCTAATCCTAACCCTAACCCTAACCGTAACCCTAACCCAAACCCTAACCCTAACCCTAACCCTAACCCTAACCCAAACCCTAACCCTAACCCTAATCCTAACCCTAATGCTA
>CM069551.1:3757500-3762500 GCA_035773235.1 Eospalax fontanierii | reverse complement strand
CAAACCTAAACCCAAACCCTAACCCTAATCCTAACCCTAACCCTAACCCTAACCCTAATCCTAGTCCTAACCCTAACCCTAACCCTAACCTTAACCCTTATCCAAACCCAAACTCTAAACCTAACTCTAATCAGAACCCTAACCCTAAACCTAACGCTAACCCTAACCATAACCGTAACCCTAACCGTAAAGCTAAACCTAACCATAACCCTAACCCTAACCCTAAACCTAACCAAACCTAAACCCTAAACCTAATCCTAACCCTAACCCTAACCCTAAAACAAAACCTAACCCTAAACGTAACTTTAACCCAAACCCTAACCCTAACCCTAAACCAAACCCTAATCTTAACAAAAACCCTAACCCTAATCCTAACCCTAACCGTAACCCTAACTCAAACGTTAACCCTAACCCTAACCCTAACCCAAACCCTAACCGTAACCCTAACTCTAACTCAAACCCAAACCCTAACCCTAACCCTAATCCTAAAACTAATGCTAAACCTAAACCTAACCCTAAACCTAGTCGTAACCCTAACCCTAACCCAAACCCTAACACTAACCCTAACCCTAACCCTAACCCTAAATCAAACCCTAAACCTAACCCTAACCCTAACCTTAACATAACCCTAACCGTAACTGAAACACTAATCCTAAACCGAACCCTAAACCTAATGCTAACCCTAAACCTAATTCAAACTCAAACCCTAACCCTAATCCTAACCCGAACCCAAACCCTAACCCTAACCCTAAACCTAACCCAAAATATAACCCAAACTGAAACTCTAACCCTAACCCTAAACCTAAACCTAAACCTTAACCCTAACACTTACCCTGACCATAACCCAAACCTAAACACAAACCCTAACCCTAATCCTAACCCTAAACCTAACCCTAATCCTAGTCCTATCCCTAACCCTAACCGTAACCCTAACCCTAACCTTAACCCTTACCCAAACCCAAACTCTAAACCTAACTCTAATCGGAACCTAACCCTAACCAAAACCGTAACCCTAACCCTAACCCAAACCATAACCCAAATAATAACCCTAATCCTAACCCTAACACTAACCCTACTCCTTATCCTGACCCTAATCCTAACCCTAACCCTAACCCTAATTCTAACCCTAACCCTAACCCTAACCCTAACCCTACCCCTAACCCTAACACAAACCCAAACACTAATCTTAACACAATCCCTAACCCTAATCCTAACCCTAACCCTAACCCTAACCCAAACCCTAACCCTAACCCTAACCCAAACCCTAACCCTAATCCTAATCCGAACCCAAACCCTAACCCTAACCCTAAATCTAGCCCAAAACATAACCGAAACCGAAACCCTAACCCTAACCCTAACACTAAACTGTAACCCTAACACTTACCCTAACCATAACCCAAACCTAAACCCAAACCCTAACCCTAATCCTAACCCTAACCCTAACCCTAACCCTAATCCTAACCCTAACCCTCACCCTAACCCTAACCCTAACCCTAACCCTAACCTTAACCCTTATCCAAACCCAAACTCTAAACCTAACTCTAATCAGAACCCTAAACCTAAACCTAACGCTAACCCTAACCATAACCCTAACCCTAACCGTAAAGCTAAACCTAACCATAACCCTAACCCTAACCCTAAACCTAACCAAACCTAAACCCTAAACCTAATCCTAACCCTAACCCTAACCCTAAAACAAAACCTAACCCTAAACGTAACTTTAACCCAAACCCTAACCCTAACCCTAAACCAAACCCTAATCTTAACACAAACCCTAACCCTAATCCTAACCCTAACCGTAACCCTAACTCAAACGTTAACCCTAACCCTAACCCTAACCCAAACCCTAACCGTAACCCTAATTCTAACTCAAACCCAAACCCTAACCCTAACCCTAATCCTAAAACTAATGCTAAACCTAAACCTAACCCTAACCCTAGTCGTAACCCTAACCCTAACCCAAACCCTAACACTAACCCTAACTTTAACCCTAACATTAAATCAAACCCTAAACCTAACCCTAACCCTAACCTTAACCTAACCCTAACCGTAACTGAAACACTAATCCTAAACCTAACCCTAACCCTAATGCTAACCCTAAACCTAATTCAAACTCAAACCCTAACCCTAATCCTAACCCGACCACAAACCCTAACCCTAACCCTAAACCTAACCCAAAATATAACCCAAACTGAAACCCTAACCCTAACCCTAAACCTAACCCTAAACCCTAACCCTAACACTTACCCTAACCATAACCCAAAACTAAACACAAACCCTAAACCTAATCCTAACCCTAAACCTAACCCTAATCCTAGTCCTATCCCTGACCCTAACCGTAACCCTAACCCTAAACTTAACCCTTACTCAAACCCAAACTCTAAACCTAACTCTAATCGGAACCTAACCCTAACCCTAATCCTAACCCTAACCCTAACCTTAACCCTAACACTAACACTAACCCTAATTCTAACCCTAACCCTAACCCTAACCCTAACCCTAACCCAAACCCAAACCCTAATCTTAACACAAACCCTAACCCTAATCCTAACCCTAACCCTAACCCTAACCCAAACCCTAACCCTAAACCTAACCCTAACCCAAACCCTAACCCTAACCGTAACCCTAACCCTAACCCAAACCCTAACCCTAACCCTAATCCTAACCCTAATGCTAACCTTAACCTAACCCTAACACTAACCCTAGTCCTAACCCTAACCCTAACCCAAACCCTTACACTAACCCTAAGCCTAACAATAACCCTAAATCAAACCCTAACCCTAAACCTAACCCGAACCCAAACCCTAACCCTAACCCTAACTGAAATACTTATCCTAAACCTAACACTAACCCTAATGCTAACCCTAAACCTAATTCAAACTCAAACCCTAACCCTAATCCTAACACGAACCCAAACCCTAACCCTAACCCTAAACCTAACCCAAAACATAACCCAAACCGAAACCCTAACCCTAACCCTAACACTAAACCCTAACCCTAACCTTAACCCTAACCTTAACCCTAACCATAATTCTAACCCTAACCCGAACCCTAACCCTAATCATAACCCTAAACCTAACCCTAACCCAAAAGCTAACCCTAACCCTAACCCTAACCCAAACCCTAACCCTAACCCTAAACGTAACCCTAACCCTAATTCTAACCCTAATGCTAACCCTAAACCTAAACCTAACACTAACCCTAGACCTAACCCTAACCCTAGCCCAAACCATTACACTAACCCTAAGCCTAACCCTAACCCTAAATCAAACCCTAACCCTAAACCTAACCCTAACCCGAACCCAAACCCAAACACTAACCCTAACCCTAACTGAAATACTTATACTAAACCTAACCCTAACCCTAATGCTAACCCTAAACCTAATTCAAACTCAAACCCTAACCCTAATCCTAACCCTAAAACTAACCCTAACCCTAACCAAACCCAAACCCTAACCCTAACCCTAACTCTAACCCAAACCCTAACCTAACCCTAAACCTATCCCTAATTCAAACCCTAACTCTAACACTAACCCAAACCCTAACCCTAACCCTAACACAAACCATAACCCAAATAATAACCCTAACCCTAACCTTAACCCTAACCATAATTCTAACCCTAACCCGAACCCTAAACCTAACCCTGACCCTAACCCAAACCCAAACCCTAATCTTAACACAAACCCTAAACCTAATCCTAACCCTAACCCTAACCCTAACCCAAACCCTAACCCTAACCGTAATGCTAACCGAAACCCTAACCCTAACCCTAACCCTAACCCTAACCCTAATCCTAACCCTAATGCTAACCCTAAACCTAACCCTAACACTAACCCTCGTCCTAACCCTAACCCTAACCCTAACCCTAACCCTAACCCTAACCCTAACCGTAACCCTAACCCAAACCCTAACCCTAACCCTAACCCTAACCCTAACCCTAACCCTAACCCAAACCCTAACCCTAACCCTAATCCTAACCCTAATGCTAACCCTAAACCTAACCCTAACACTAACCCTAGTCCTAACCCTAACCCTATCCCAAACCCTAACCCCAACCATAACCCTAACCCTAACCCTAACCCTAAATCAAATCCTTAACCTAACCCTAACCCTAACGTCAACCCTAAACCTAACTCTAACTGAAACACTAATCCTAAACCTAACCCTAACCCTAACCCAAACCCTAACCCTAATCCTAACCCTAACCCTAACCCTAACCCAAACGCTAACCCTAACCCTAACCCTAACCCAAACCCTAACCCTAACCCTAACCCTAAACCTAACCCTAATTCTAACCCTAATGCTAACCCTAAACCTAACCCTAACCCTAACCGTAGTCCTAACCCTAACCCTAGCCCAAACCCTTACACTAACCCTAAGCCTAACCCTAACCCTAAATCAAACCCTAACCCTAACCCTAACCCTAACCCGAACCCAAACCCTAACCCTAACCCTAACCCTAACTGAAATACTTATACTAAACCTAACCCTAACCCTAATGCTAACCCTAAACCTAATTCAAACTCAAACCCTAACCCTAATCCTAACCCTAAACCTAACCTTAACCCTTACCCAAACCCAAACTCTAAACATAACTCTAATCAGAACCCTAACCCTAACCCTAATCCTAACCCTAACCCTAACCATAACCCTAATCCAAAACCTCACCCTAACCCTAACTCTAACCCAAAGCCTAACCTAATCCTAACTCTAAACGAAACCCAAACCGTAACCCTAACCCTAACTCTAACCCAAACCCTAACCTAACTCTAAACCTAACCCTAACTCAAACCCTAACTCTAACACTAACCCAAACCCTAACCCTAACACTAACCCAAACATAACCCAAATAATAACCCTAACCCTAACCCTAACCCTAACCCTAACCCAAACCCTAACCCTAACCCTAATCCTAACCCTAATGCTAACCCTAAATCTAACCCTAACACTAACCCTAGTCCTAACCCTAACCCTAACCCAAACCCTAACACTAACCCTAA
>CM069551.1:3747500-3750000 GCA_035773235.1 Eospalax fontanierii | reverse complement strand
TAACCCTAACCCAAACCCTTACACTAACCCTAAGCCTAACAATAACCCTAAATCAAACCCTAACCCTAAACCTAACCCGAACCCAAACCCTAACCCTAACCCTAACCCTAACTGAAATACTTATCCTGAACCTAACACTAACCCTAATGCTAACCCTAAACCTAATTCAAACTCAAACCCTAACCCTAATCCTAACACGAACCCAAACCCTAACCCTAACCCTAAACCTAACCCAAAACATAACCCAAACCGAAACCATAACCCTAACCCTAACACTAAACCCTAACCCTAACCTTAACACTAACCTTAACCCTAACCATAATTCTAACCCTAACCCGAACCCTAACCCTAATCCTACCCCTAAACCTAACCCTAACCCAAAAGCTAACCCTAACCCTAACCCTAACCCAAACCCTAACCCTAACCCTAAACGTAACCCTAACCCTAATTCTAACCCTAATAATAACCCTAAACCTAAACCTAACACTAACCCTAGACCTAACCCTAACCCTAGCCCAAACCATTACACTAACCCTAAGCCTAACCCTAACCCTAAATCAAACCCTAACCCTAAACCTAACCCTAACCCGAACCCAAACCCAAACCCTAACCCTAACCCTAACTGAAATACTTATACTAAACCTAACCCTAACCCTAATGCTAACCCTAAACCTAATTCAAACTCAAACCCTAACCCTAATCCTAACCCTAAAACTAACCCTAACCCTAACCAAACCCAAACCCTAACCCTAACCCTAACTCTAACCCAAACCCTAACCTAACCCTAAACCTATCCCTAATTCAAACCCTAACTCTAACACTAACCCAAACCCTAACCCTAACCCTAACACAAACCATAACCCAAATAATAACCCTAACCCTAACCTTAACCCTAACCATAATTCTAACCCTAACCCGAACCCTAAACCTAACCCTGACCCTAACCCAAACCCAAACCCTAATCTTAACACAAACCCTAAACCTAATCCTAACCCTAACCCTAACCCTAACCCAAACCCTAACCCTAACCGTAATGCTAACCGAAACCCTAACCCTAACCCTAACCCTAACCCTAACCCTAATCCTAACCCTAATGCTAACCCTAAACCTAACCCTAACACTAACCCTCGTCCTAACCCTAACCCTAACCCTACCCCTAACCCTAACCCTAACCCTAACCGTAACCCTAACCCTAACCCTACCCCTAACCCTAACCCTAACCCTAACCCTAACCCTAACCCTAACCCAAACCCTAACCCTAACCCTAATCCTAACCCTAATGCTAACCCTAAACCTAACCCTAACACTAACCCTAGTCCTAACCCTAACCCTAACCCAAACCCTAACACTAACCATAACCCTAACCCTAACCCTAACCCTAAATCAAACCCTTAACCTAACCCTAACCCTAACGTCAACCCTAAACCTAACTCTAACTGAAACACTAATCCTAAACCTAACCCTAACCCTAACCCAAACCCTAACCCTAATCCTAACCCTAACCCTAACCCTAACCCAAACGCTAACCCTAACCCTAACACTAACCCAAACCCTAACCCTAACCCTAACCCTAAACCTAACCCTAATTCTAACCCTAATGCTAACCCTAAACCTAACCCTAACCCTAACCGTAGTCCTAACCCTAACCCTAGCCCAAACCCTTACACTAACCCTAAGCCTAACCCTAACCCTAAATCAAACCCTAACCCTAACCCTAACCCTAACCCGAACCCAAACCCTAACCCTAACCCTAACCCTAACTGAAATACTTATACTAAACCTAACCCTAACCCTAATGCTAACCCTAAACCTAATTCAAACTCAAACCCTAACCCTAATCCTAACCCTAAACCTAACCTTAACCCTTACCCAAACCCAAACTCTAAACATAACTCTAATCAGAACCCTAACCCTAACCCTAATCCTAACCCTAACCTTAACCATAACCCTAATCCAAAACCTCACCCTAACCCTAACTCTAACCCAAAGCCTAACCTAATCCTAACTCTAAACGAAACCCAAACCGTAACCCTAACCCTAACTCTAACCCAAACCCTAACCTAACTCTAAACCTAACCCTAACTCAAACCCTAACTCTAACACTAACCCAAACCCTAACCCTAACACTAACCCAAACATAACCCAAATAATAACCCTAACCCTAACCCTAACCCTAACCCTAACCCAAACCCTAACCCTAACCCTAATCCTAACCCTAATGCTAACCCTAAATCTAACCCTAACACTAACCCTAGTCCTAACCCTAACCCTAACCCAAACCCTAACACTAACCCTAACCCTAACCCTAACTCTAACCCTAAATCAAACCCTTAACCTAACCCTAACCCTAACGTCAACCCTAACCCTAACCCTAACTGAAACACTAATCCTAAACCTAACCCTAACCCTAACCCAAACCCTAACCCTAATCCTAACCCTAACCCTAACCCTAACCCAAACGCTAACCCTAACCCTAACCCTAACCCAAACCCTAACCCTA
>CM069551.1:3737500-3745000 GCA_035773235.1 Eospalax fontanierii | reverse complement strand
ACCCTAACCCAAAGCCTAACCCTAACCCTAACCCTAACCCTAACCCTAACCCAAACTCTAACCCTAACCCTAATCCTAACCCTAATGCTAACCCTAAACCTAACCCTAACACTAACCCTAGTCCTAACCCTAACCCAAACCCTAACACTAACCCTAACCCTAACCCTAACCCTAAATCAAACCCTAAACCTAACCCTAACAATAACCTTAACCCTAACCCTAACCCTAACTGAAACACTAATCCTAAACCTAACCCTAACCCTAATGCTAACCCTAAACCTAATTCAAACTCAAACCCTAACCCTAATCCTAACCCGAACCCTAACCCTAACAATAACCCTAAACCTAGCCCAAACATAACCCAAACTGAAAACCTAACCCTAACCCTAACCCTAACCCTAAACTGTAACCCTAACACTTACCCTAAAAATAACCCAAACCTAAACCCAAACCCTAACCCTAATCCTAACCCTAACACTAACTCTAATCGTAGTCCTAACCCTAACCCTAACCCTAACCCTAACCTTAACCCTTACCCAAACCCAAACTCTAAACCTAACTCTACTCGGAACCCTAACCCTAACCCTAACCCTAACCATAACCCTAACCATAACCCTAACAATAACCGTAAAGCTCAACCTAACCATAACCCTAACCCTAACCTTAAACCTAACCAAACCTAAAACCTAACCCAAACCCTAATCCTAACCCTAACACTAAACCTAAGCGAAAACCTAAACCCTAACCCTAATCCTAACCCTAACCCTAACCCTAAAACAAAACCTAACCCTAAATGTAACTTTAACCTAAACCCAAACCCTAACCCTAAACCAAACCCTAATCTTAACACAATCCCTAACCCTAATCCTAACCCTAACCGTAACCCTAACTCAAACGTTAACCCTAACCCTAACCCTAAACCAAACCCTAACCCTAAACCTAACCCAAACCCAAACCCTAACCCTAACCCTAATCCTAAAACTAATGCTAACCCTAAACCTAACCCTAACCCTACTCGTAACCCTAACCCTAACCCAAACCCTAACACTAACCCTAACCCTAACCCTAACCCTAAATCAAACCCTAAACCTAACCCTAACCCTAACCTTAACCTAACCTTAACCCTAAATGAAACACTAATCCTAAACCTAACCCTAACCCTAATGCTAACCCTAAACCTAATTCAAACTCAAACCCTAACCCGAACCCAAACCCTAACCCTAACAGTAAACCTAACCCAAAATATAACCCAAAACGAAACCCTAACCCTAACCCTAAACCTAACCCTAAACCCTAACCCTAACACTTACCCTAACCATAACCCAAACCTAAACACAAACCCTAATCCTAATCCTAAACCTAAACCTACCCCTAATCCTAGTCCTATCCCTAACCCTAACCGTAACCCTAACCCTAAACTTAACCCATACCCAAACCCAAACTCTAAACCTAACTCTACTCGGAACCCTAACCCTAACCCTAACCCTAACCCTAACCCTAACCCTAACACTAACCCAAACCATAACCCAAATAATAACCCTTATCCTAACCCTAACCCTAACCCTAACTCTACCCCTAATTCTAACCCTAACCCTAACCCTAACCCTAACCCTAACCCAAACCCAAACCCTAATCTTAACACAAACCCTAACCCTAATCCTAAACCTAACCCTAACCCTAACCCAAACCCTAACCCTAACCCTAACCCAAACCCCAAACCTAACGCTTACCCTAACCCAAACCCTAACCCTAACCCTAACCCTAATCCTAACCCTAATGCTAACCCTAACCTAACCCTAACACTAACCCTATTCCTAACCCTAACTCTAACCCAAACCCTAACAATAACCCTAACCCTAACCCTAAATCAAACCCTAAACCTAACCCTAAACCTAACCCGAACCCAAACCCTAACCCTAACCCTAACCCTAAATGAAACACTAATCCTAAACCTAACCCTAACCCTAATTCAAACTCAAACCCTAACCCTAATCCTAACCCGAATCCAAACCATAACCCTAAACCTAAACCTAGCCCAAAACATAACCCAAACCGAAACCCTAACCCTAACCCTAACCCTAAACTGTAACCCTAACACTTACCCTAACCATAACCCAAACCTAAATCCAAACTCTAACCCTAATCCTAACCCTAACCCTAACCCTAATCCTAGTCTTAACCCTAACCCTAACCCTAACCCTAACCCTAACCTTAACCCTTACCCAAACCCAAACTCTAAACCTAACTCTAATCGGAAGCCTAAACCTAACCCTAACCCTAACGCTAACCCTAACCATAACCCTAACCCTAACCGTAAAGCTAAACCTAAAGATAACCCTAACCCTAACCCTAAACCTAACCAAACCTAAAAACCTAACCCAAACCCTAATCCTCACCCTAACCCTAACACTAAACCTAACCGAAAACCTAAACCCTAAACCTAATCCTAACCCTAACCCTAACCCTAAAACAAAACCTAACCCTAAACGGAACTTTAACCCAAACCCTAACCCTAACCCTAAACCAAACCCTAATCTTAACACAAACCCTAACCCTAATCCTAACCCTAACCGTAACCCTAACTCAAACGTTAACCCTAACCCTAACCCTAACCCAAACCCTAACCCTAACCCTAACCCTTACCCAAACCCAAACCCTAACCCTAACCCTAATCCTAAAACTAATGCTAACCCTAAACCTAACCCTAACCCTAGTCGTAACCCTAACCCTAACCCAAACCCTAACACTAACCCTAACCCTAACCCTAACCCTAAAATAAACCCTAAACCTAACCCTAACCCTAACCTTAAACTAACCCTAACCCTAACTGAAACACTAATCCTAAACCTAACCCTAACCCTAATGCTAACCCTAAACCTAATTCAAACTCAAACCCTAACCCTAATCATAACCCGAACCCAAACCCTAATCCTAACCCTAAACCTAACCCAAAATATAACCCAAACCGAAACCCTAACCCTAACCCTAAACCTAACCCTAAACCCTAACTCTAACACTTACCCTAACCATAACCCAAACCTAAACACAAACGCTAACCCTAATGCTAAACCTAAACCTAACCCTAATCCTAGACCTATACCTAACCCTAACCATAACCCTATTCCTTTCCTTATCCCTTACCCTAACCCCAACTCTAAACCTAACTCTAATCGGAACCCTAACCCTAACCCTAATCCTAACCCTAACCCTAACCATAAACCTAATCCAACACCTCACCCTAACCCTAACTCTAACCCAAACCCTAACCTAAACCTAACTCTAAACCAAACCCAAACCCTAACCCTAACCCTAACTCTAACCCAAACCCTAACCTAACCCTAAACCTAACCCTAACTCAAACCCTCACTCTAACACAAACCCAAACCGTAATCCTAACCCTAACCCAAACCATAACCCAAATAATAACCCTCATCCTAACCCTAACACTAACCCTCATCCTTATCCTAACCCTAACCCTAACCCTAACCCTAACCCTAATTCTAACCCTAACCCTAACCCTAAACCTAACCCTAACCCAAACCCAAACCCTAATCTAAAAACAAACCCTAAACCTAATCCTAACCCTAACCCTAACCCTAACCCAAATCCTAACACTAACCCTAACCCAAACCCTAACCCTAATCCTCATCCGAACCCAAACCCTAACCCTAACCCTAAATCTAGAACAAAACATAACCCAAATCGAAACCCTAACCCTAACCCTAACCCTAAAACTAAACTGTAACCCTAACACTTACCCTAACCATAACCCAAACGTAAACCCAAACCCTAACCGTAATCCTAACCCTAAACCTAACCCTAATCCTAGTCCTAACCCTAACCCTAACCCTAACCCTAACCCTAACCTTAACCCTTACCCAAACCCAAACTCTAAACCTAACTCTAATCGGAACCCTAACCCTAACCCTAACCCTAACGCTAACCCTAACCATAACCCTAATCCTAACCGTAAAGCGAAACCTAACCATAACCCTAACCCTAACCCTAAACCTAACCAAACCTAAACCCTAACCCAAACCCTAATACTAACCCTAACCCTAACACTAAACCGAACCGAAAACCTAAACCCTAAACCTAATCCTAACCCTAACCCTAACCCTAAAACAAAACCTAAACCTAAACGTAACTTTAACCCAAACCCTAACCCTAACCCTAAACCAAACCCTAATCTTAACACAAACCCTAACCCTAATCCTAACCCTAACCGTAACCCTAACTCAAACGTTAACCCTAACCATAACCCTAACCCAAACCCTAACCCTAACCCTAAACCTAACCCAAACCCAAACCCTAACCATAAACCTAATCCTAAAACTAATGCTAACCCTAAACCTAACCTAACCCTAGTCGTAACCCTAACCCTAACCCAAACCCTAACACTAACTCTAACCCTAACCCTAACCCTAAATCAAACCCTATACCTATCCCTAACCATAACCTTAACCTAACTCTAACCCTAACTGTAACACTAATCCTAAACCTAACCCTAACCCTAATGCTTACCCTAGACCTAATTTAAACTCAAAGCCTAGCGCTGGTCCTAACCCGAACCCAAACCCTAACCCTAACCCTAAACCATACCCAAAATATAACCCAAACCGAAACCCTAATCCTAAACCTAAACCTAACCCTAAACCCTAACCCTAACACTTACCCTAACCATAACCCAAACCTAAACACAAACCCTAACCCTAATCAAAACCCTAAACCTAACCCTAATCCTAGTCCTATCCCTAACCCTAACCGTAACCCTAACCCTAACCTTAACCCTTACCCAAACCCAAACTCTAAACCTAACTCTAATCGGAACCCTAACCCTAACCCTAATCCTAACCCTAACCCTAACCATAACCCTAATCCAACACCTCACCATAACCCTAACTCTAACCCAACCCCTAACCTAAACCTAACTCTAAAACAAACCCACACCCCAACCCTAAGCCTAACTCTAACGCAAACCCTAACCTAACCCTAAATCTAACCCTAACTCAAACCCTCACTCTAACACTAACCCAAACCGTAACCCTAACCCTAACCCAAACCATAACCCAAATAATAACCCTAATCCTAACCCTAACACTAACCCTCATCCTTATCCTAATCCTAACCCTAACCCTAACCCTAAACCTAACCCTAACCCTAATTCTAACCCTAACCCTAACCCTAACCCTAACCCTAACCCAAACCGAAACCCTAATATTAACACAAACCCTAATCCTAATCCTAACCCTATCCCTAACGCTAACCCTAACCCTAACCCTAACCCAAACCCTAACCCTAATCCTAATCCAAACCCAAACCCTAACCCTAACCCTAAATCTAGCCCAAAACATAACCCAAACCGAAACCCTAACCCTAACCCTAACCCTAAACTGTAACCCTAACACTTACCCTAACCATAACCCAAACCTAAACCCAAACCCTACCCTAATCCTAACCCTAACCTAATCCTAGTCCTAACCCTAACCCTAACCCTAACCCTAACCCTAACCCTAACCCTAACCCTAACCTTAACCCTAACCATAACCCTAACCCTAACCGTAAAGCTAAACCTAACCATAACCCTAATCCTAACCCTAAACCTAACCAAACCTAAACCCTAACCCAAACCGTAATCCTAACCCTAACCCTAACACTAAACCTAACCGAAAACCTAAACCTTAAACTTAATCCTAACCCTAACCCTAACGCTAAAACAAAACCTAACCCTAAACGTAACTTTAACCCAAACCCTAACCATAACCCTAAACCAAACCCTACTCTTAACACAAACCCTAGCCCTAATCCTAAACCTAACCCTAACCCTATCCCAAACCCTAACCCTAACCCTAACCCTAACCCAAACCCTAACCCTAACCCTAACCCTAACCCAAACCCTAACCCTAACCCTAACCCTAACCATAACCCAAACCCTAACCCTAACCCTAATCCTAAGCCTAATGCTAACCCTAAACCTAACCCTAACACTAACCCTAGTCCTAACACTATCCCTAACCCAAACCCTTACACTAACCCTAAGCCTAACCCTAACCCTAAATCAAACCCTAACCCTAACCCTAACCCTAACCCGAACCCAAACCCTAACCCTAACCCTAATCCTAAATGAAATACTTATGCTAAACCTAACCCTAACCCTAATGCTAACCCTAAACCTAATTCAAACTCAAACCCTAACCCTCATCCTAACCCTAAACCTAACCTTAACCCTTACCCAAACCCAAACTCTAAACATAACTCTAATCGGAACCCTAACCCTAACCCTAACCCTAATCCTAACCCTAACCCTAACCATAACCCTAATCCAACACCTCACCCTAACCCTAACTCTAACCCAAAGCCTAACCTAACCCTAACTCTAAACCAAACCCAAACCGTAACCCTAACCCTAACTCTAACCCAAACCCTAAACTAACCCTAAACTAACCCTAACTCAAACCCTAACTCTAACACTAACCCAAACCCTAACCCTAACACTAACCCAAACCATAACCCAAATAATAACCCTAATCCTAACCCTAAACTTAACCCTCATCCTTATCCTAACCCTAACCCTAACCCTAATTCTAAACCTAACCCTAACCCTAACCCTAACCCTAACGCTAACACAAACCCAAACCCTAATTTTAACACAAACTCTAAACCTAATCCTAACTCCAACCCTAAACCTAACCCAAACCCTAACCCTAACCCTAACGCTAACCCAAACCCTAACCCTAACCCTAACCCTAACCCTAACCCTAACCCAAACCCTAACCCTAACCCTAATCCTAACCCTAATGCTAACCCTAAACCTAACCCTAACACTAACCCTAGTCCTAACCCTAACCCTAACCCAAACCCTGACACTAACCCTAACCCTAACCCTAACCCTAAATCAAACCCTAAACCTAACCCTAACAATAACCTTAACCCTAACCCTAACCCTAACTGAAACACTAATCCTAAACCTAACCCTAACCCTAATGCTAACCCTAAAACTAATTCAAACTCAAACCCTAACCCTAATCCTAACCCGAACTCAAACCCAAACCCTAACCCTAAACCTAGCCCAAAACATAACCCAAACGGAAACGCTAGCCCTATCCCTAACCCTAACCCTAACTGTAACCCTAACCCTAAACTTAACCCATACCCAAACCCAAACTCTAAACCTAACTCTACTCGGAACCCTAACCCTAACCCTAACCCTAACCCTAACCCTAACCCTAACCCTAACCCAAACCATAACCCAAATAATAACCCTAATCATAACCCTAACACTAACCCTCATCCTTATCCTAACCCTAACCCTAACCCTAACTCTAACCCTAATTCTAAACCTAACCCTAACCCTAACCCTAACCCTAACCCAAACCCAAACCCTAATCTTAACACATACCCTAACCCTAATCCTAACCCTAACCCAAACACTAGCCCAAACCCCCACCCTAACCCGAAGCCTAACCCAAACCCCAAACCTAACGCTTACCCTAACCCAAA
>CM069551.1:3730000-3732500 GCA_035773235.1 Eospalax fontanierii | reverse complement strand
TAACCCTAACCCTAACTGAAACACTAATCCTAAACCTAACCCGAACCCTAATGGTAACCCTAAACCTAATTCAAACTCAAACCCTAACCCTAATCCTAACCCGAACCCAAACCCTAACCCTAACAGTAAACCTAACACAAAACATAACCTAAACCGAAACCCTAACCCTAACCCTAACCCTAACCCTAACTCTAACCCAAACCCTAACCTAACCCTAAACCTATCCCTAATTCAAACCCTAACTCTAACACTAACCCAAACCCTAACCCTAACCCTAACACAAACCATAACCCAAATAATAACCCTAACCCTAACCCTAACCCTAACCCTAACCCTAACCCTAACCCTAAACTTAACCCTAACCATAATTCTAACCCTAACCCGAACCCTAACCCTAACCCTAACCCTAACCCTAACCCAAACCCAAACCCTAATCTTAACACAAACCCTAACCCTAATCCTAACCCTAACCCTAACCCTAACCCAAACCCTAACCCTAAACCTAAACCTAACCCAAACCCTAACCCTAATCCTAAACCTAACCCTAATCCTAACCCTAATGCTAACCCTAAACCTAACCCTAACACTAACCCTAGTCCTAACCCTAACCCTAACCCAAACCCTAACACTAACCCTAACCCTAACCCTAACCCTAAATCAAACCCTAAACCTAACCCTAACAATAACCTTAACCCTAACCCTAACTCTAACTGAAACACTAATCCTAAACCTAACCCAAACCCTAATGCTAACCCTAAACCTAATTCAAACTCAAACCCTAACCCTAATCCTAACCCGAACCCAGACCCTAACCCTAACCCTAAACCTAGCCCAAAACATAACCCAAAACGAAACCCTAACCGTATCCCTAACCCTAGCCCTAAACTGTAACTCTAACACTTACCCTAAACATAACCGAAACCTAAACCCAAACCCTAACCCTAATCCTAACCCTAACACTAACCCTAATCCTAGTCCTAACCCTAACCCTAAACCTAACCCTAACCTTAACCCTTACCCAAACCCAAACACTAAACCTAACTCTACTCGGAACCCTAACCCTAACCCTAACCCTAACCCTAACCCTAACCCTAACTGAAATACTTATCCTAAACTCTAACCCAAACCCTAATCCTAACCCTAACCCAAACACTAAACCTAACTCTACTCGGAACCCTAACCCTAATCCTTACCCTAACCCTAACCCTAAAACAAAACCTAACCCTAAACGTAACTTTAACCCAAATCCTAACCCTAACCCTAAACCAAACCCTAATCTTAACACAAGCCCTGACCCTAATCCTAACCCTAACCGTAACCCTAACTCAAACGTTAACCCTAACCCTAACCCTAGCCCTAACCCTAACCCTAACCCTAACCCTAAACCTAACCCATACCCAAACCCTAACCCTAACCCTAATCCTAAAACTAATGCTAACCCTAAACCTAACCCTAAACCTAGTCGTAACCCTAACCCTAACCCTAGTCGTAACCCTAACCCTAACCCAAACCCTAACACTAACCCAACCCTAACCCTAACCCTACATCAAACCCTAAAGCTAACCCTAACCCTAACCTTAACCTAAACCTAACCCTAACTGAAACACTAATCCTAAACCTAACCCTAACCCTAATGCTAACCCTAAACCTAATTCAAACTCAAACCCTCACCCTAATCCTAACCCGAACCCAAACCCTAACCCTAACCCTAAACCTAACCCAAAATATAACCCAAACCGCAACCCTAACCCTAACCCTAAACCTAACCCTAAACCCTAACCCTAACACTTACCCTAACGATAACCCAAACCTAAACACAAACCCTAACCCTAATCCTAACCCTAAACCTAACCCTAATCCTAGTCCTATCCCTAACCCTAACCGTAACCCTAACCCTAAACTTAAACCATACCCAAACCCAAGCTCTAAACCTAATTCTAATCCGAACCCTAACCCTAACCCTAATCCTAACCCTAACCCTTACCATAACCCTAATCCAACACCTCACCCTAACCCTAACTCTAACCCAAACCGTAACCTAAACCTAACTCTAAACCAAACACAAAACCTAACCCTAACCTTAACTCTAACCCAAACCCTAACCTAACCCTAAACCTAACCCTAACTCAAACCCTCACTCTAACACTAACCCAAACCGTAACCCTAACCCTAACCCAAACCATAACCCAAATAATAACCCTAATCCTAAACCTAACACTAATCCTCATCCTTATCCTAACCCTAAACCTAACCCTAACCCTAATTCTAACCCTAACCCTAACCCTAACCGTAACCCTAACCCAAACCCAAACCCTAATCTTAACACAAACCCTAACCCTAATCCTAACCCTAACCCTAACCCTAACCCAAACCCTAACCCTAACCCTAACCCAAACCCCAAACCTAACGCTTACCCTAACCCAAACCCTAACCCTAACCCTAATCCTAACCCTAATGGTAACCCTAAACCTAACCCTAACACTAACCCTATTCCTAACCC
>CM069551.1:3710000-3712500 GCA_035773235.1 Eospalax fontanierii | reverse complement strand
AACGCATACCCTAACCCAAACCCTAACCCTAACCCTAATCCTAACCCTAATGCTAACCCTAAACCTAACCCTAACACTAACCCTATTCCTAACCCTAACCCTAACCCAAACTCTAACAATAACCCTAACCCTAAATCAAACCCTAACCCTAACCCTAAACCTAACCCGAACCCAAACCCTAACCCTAACCCTAACCCTAACCCTAACTGAAACACTAATCCTAAACCTAACCCGAACCCTAATGCTAACCCTAAACCTAATTCAAACTCAAACCCTAACCCTAATCCTAACCCGAACCCAAACCCTAACCCCAACCCTAAACCTAACACAAAACATAACCCAAACCGAAACCCTAACCCTAACCCTAACCCTAACCCTAAACCCTAACCCTAACACTTACCCTAATCATAACCGAAACCTAAACCCAAACCTTAACCCTAATCCTAACCCAACCCCTAACCCTAATCCTAGTCCTAACCCTAACCCTAACCCTAACTCTAACCGTAACCCTAACCTTAACCCTTACCCAAACCCAAACTCTAAACCAAACTCTAATCGGAACCCTTACCCTAACCCTAATCCTAACCTTAACCCTAACCATAACCCTAATCCAACACCTCACGCTAACCCTATCTCTAACCTAAACCCTAACCTAAACCTAACTCTAAACTAAACCCAAACCCTAACCCTAACCCTAACCCTAACCCTAATCCTAACCCTAAATCTAACCCTAATCCTAGTCCTAACCATTACCCTAACCCTAACCCTAACCGTAACCCTAACCTTAACCCTTACCCAAACCCAAACTCTAAACCAAACTCTAATCGGAACCCTAACCCTAACCCTAATCCTAACCCTAACCCTAACCATAACCCTAATCCAACACCTCACGCTAACCCTATCTCTAACCTAAACCCTAACCTAAACCTAACTCTAAACCAAACCCAAACCCTAACTCTAACCCTAACTCTAACCCAAACCCTAACCTAACCCTAAACCTATCCCTAATTCAAACTCTAACTCTAACACTAACCAAAACCCTAACCCTAACCCTAACACAAACCATAACCCAAATAATAACCCTAACCCTAACGCTAACCCAAACCCTAACCCTAACCGTAAACCTAACCCAAACCCTAACCCTAACCCTAACCCTAACACTAATCCTAACCCTAATGCTAACCCTAAACCTAACCCTAACATTAACCCTCGTCCTAACCCTAACCCTAACCCTAACCCTAACCCTAACCCTAACCCAAACCCTAACCCTAACCCTAATCCTAACCCTAATGCTAACCCTAAACCTAACCCTAACACTAACCCTAGTCCTACCCCTAACCCTAACCCAAACCCTAACACTAACCCTAACCCTAACCCTAACCCTAAATCAAACCCTAAACCTAACCCTAAACCTAACCCGAACCCAAACTCTAACCCTAACCCTAACCCTAATCCTAGTCCTAACCCTAACCCTAACCCTAACCCTAACCTTAACCATTACCCAAAACCAAACTCTAAACCTAACTCTAATCGGAACCCTAACCCTAACCCTAACCCTAACGCTAACCCTACCCATAACCCTAACCCTAACCGTAAAGCTAAACCTAGCCATAACCCTAACCCTAACCCTAAACCTAACCAAACCTAAACCATAACCCAAACCCTAATCCTAACCCTAACCCTAACACTAAACCTAACCGAAAACCTAAACCCTAAACCTAATCCTAACCCTAAACCTAACCCTAAAACAAAACCTAACCCTAAACGTAACTTTAACCCAAACCCTAACCCTAACCATAACCAAACCCTAATCTTAACACAAACCCTAACCCTAATCCTAACCCTAACCGTAACCCTTACTCAAACGTTAACCCTAACCCTAACCCTAATCAAACTCTAACCCTAACCCTAACCCTAACCCAAACCCAAACCCTAACCCTAACCCTAATCCTAAAACTAATGCTAACCCTAAACCTAACCCTAAGCCTAGTCGTAACCCTAAACCTAACCCAAACCCTAACACTAACCCTAACCCAACCCTAACCCTAAATCAAACCCTAAACCTAACCCTAACCCTAACCTTAACCTAACCCTAACCCTAACTGAAACACTAATCCTAAACCTAACCCTAACCCTAATGCTAACCCTAAACCTAATTCAAACTCAAACTCTAACCCTAATCCTAACCCGAACCCAAACCCTAACCCTAACCCTAAACCTAACCCAAAATATAACCCAAACCGAAACCCTAACCCTAACCCTAAACCTAACCCTAAACCCTAACCCTAACACTTACCATAACCATAACCCAAAAATAAACACAAACCCTAACCCTAATCCTAACCCTAAACCTAACCCTAATCCTAGTCCTATCCCTAACCCTAACCGTAACCCTAACCCTAAACTTAACCCTTACCCAAACCCAAACTCTAAACCTAACTCTAATCGGAAACCTAACCCTAACCCTAATCCTAACCCTAACCCTAACCATAACCCTAAT
>CM069551.1:3695000-3707500 GCA_035773235.1 Eospalax fontanierii | reverse complement strand
AACCTTAACCCTAACCATAACCCAAACCTAAACACAAACCCTAACCCTAATCCTAACCCTAAACCTAACCCTAATCCTAGTCCTATCCCTAACCCTAACCGTAACCTTAACCTTAACCCTTACCCAAACCCAAACTCTAAACCTAACTCTAATCGGAACCCTAACCTAACCCTAATCCTAACCCTAACCCTAACCATAACCCTAATGCAACACCTCACCCTAACCCTAACTCTAACCCAAACCCTAACCTAAACCTAACTCTAAACCAAACCCAAACCCTAACCCTAACCCTAACTCTAACCCAAACCCTAACCTAACCCTAAACCTAACCCTAACTCAAACCCTCACTCTAACACTAACCTAAACCGTAACCCTAACCCTAACCCAAACCATAACCCAAATAATAACCCTAATCTTAATCCTAACACTAACCCTCATCCTTATCCTAACCCTAACCATAAACCAAACCCAAAACCTAATCTTAACACAAACCCTAACCCTAATCCTAACCCTAACCCAAACCCTAACCCTAACCCTAACCCAAAACCTAAACCCAACCGTAAACCTAACCCTAACCCTAAACCAAAAACTAACCCTAAATCTAACCCTAAGCCAAACCCTAACCCTAACCCTTATCCTAACCCATTCCCAAACCCTAACACTAACCCTAACCCTAACCCAAACCCTAACCCTAACCCTAACCCGAACCCAAACCCAAACCCTAACCCTAATCCTAACCCTAATGCTAACCATAAACCTAACGCAAACTCAAACCCTAATTATAACCCTAACCCTAAACCAAACCCTAACCCTAACCCTCACCTTAACCCTAACCCTAACCCTAACCCTAACCATAACCATAACACTAACCCTAATTCTAACTAAAACCGAAACCCTAACCCTAACCCAAACCCAAACCCTAATCTTAACACAAACCCTAACCCTAATCCTAAACCTAACCCTAACCCTAACCCAACCCCTAACCCGCACCATAACTCTAACCCAAACCCGAACCCTAACCCTAAGCCTAACCCAAATCCTTACCCTAACCCTAACCCTAACCCTAACCCAAACCCTAACCCTAACCCAAACCCTAACCCAAACCCAAACCCTAACCCTAACCCTAACGCTAACCCTAACCCTAACCCTAACCATAACCCTAATTCAACACCTCACCTTAAACCTAACTCTAACCCAAACCCTAACCTAAACCTAACTCTAAACCAAACCCAAACCCTAACCCTAACCCTAACTCTAACCCAAACCCTAAACTATTTCTAAACCTAACCCTAACTCAAACCCTCACTCTAACATTAACCCAAACCGTAACCCTAACCCTAACCCAAACCATAACCCAAATAATAAACCTAATCCTAACACTAACACTAACCCTAATCCTTATCCTAACCCTAACCCTAACCCTAACCCTAACCCTAACACAAACCCAGACCCTAATCCTAACACAAACCCTAACACTAATTCTAACCCTAACCCTAACCCTAACCCAAACCCTAACCCTAAACCTAACCCTAACCCAAACCCTAACCCTAACCCTAACCCTAACCCTAACCCTAACCCTAACCCTCACCCAAACCCTAACCCTAACCCTAATCCTAACCCTAATGCTAACCCTAATCCTAACTCTATCCCTAGTCCTAACCCTAACCCTAGGCCAAAACCTAACCCTATGCCTAACCCTAACCCTAAATCAAACCCTAAACCTAACCCTAACCCTAACCCGAACCCTAACTGAAATACTTATGCTAAACCTAACCCTAACCCTAATGCTAACCCTAAACCTAATTCAAACTCAAACCCTAACCCTAACCCGAACCCAAACCTAACCCTAACCCTAACCCAAACCCTAACACTAACCCTAACCCTAACACAAACCCTAACTTTAACCCTAACCCTAACCCAAACCCAAACCGTAACCCTAACCCTAACTCTAACCCAAACCCTAACCTAACCCTAAACCTAACCCTAACTCAAACCCTAACTCTAACACTAACCCAAACCCTAACCCTAACACTAAACCAAACCATAACCCAAATAATAACCCTAATCCTAACCCTAACCTTAACCCTCATCCGTATCCTAACCCTAACCCTAAACCTAATTCTAAACCTAACCCTAACCCTAACCCTAACCCTAACACAAACCCACACCCTAATTTTAACACAAACCCTAACCCTAATCCTAACTCCAACCCTAAACCTAACCCAAACCCTAACCCTAACCCTAACCCTAACCCAAAACATAACCCTAACCCTAACCCTAACCATAACCCTAACCCTAACCCTAACCCTAACCCAAACCCTAACACTAACCCTAATCCTAATCCTAATGTTAACCCTAAACCTAACCTTAACACTAACCCTAGTCCTAACCCTAACCCTAACTCAAACCCTAACACTAACCCTAACCCTAACCCTAACCCTAAATCAAACCCTAAACCTAACCCTAACCCTAACCCTAACCCTAACCCTAACCCTAACCCTAACTGAAACACTAATCCTAAACCTAACCCTAACCCTAATGCTAACCCTAAACCTAATTCAAACTCAAACCCTAACCCTAATCCTAACCCGAACCCAAACCCTAACCCTAACCCTAAACCTAGCCCAAAACATAACCCAAACCGAAACCCTAACCCTAACCCTAACCCTAATCCTAAACTGTAACCCTAACACTTACCCTAATCATAACCCAAACCTAAACCCAAACCCTAACCCTAATCCTAACCCTAACTCTAACCCTAATCCTATTTCTAACCCTAACCCTAACCCTAACCCTAAACCTAACCTTTACCGTAACACAAACCCAAACTCTAAACCTAACTCTAATCGGAACCCTAACCCTAACCCTAACCCTAACGCTAACCCTAACCATAACCCTAACCCTAACCGTAAAGCTAAACCTAACCATAACCCTAACCCTAACCCTAAACCTAACCAAACCTAAACCCTAACCCAAACCCTAATCCTAACCCTAACCATAACACTAAACCTAACCGAAAACCTAAACCCTAAACCTAATCCTAACCCTAACTGTAAAACTAAAACAAAACCTAACCCTAAACGTAACTTTAACCCAAACCCTAACCCTAACCCTAAACCAAACCTTAATGTTAACACAAACCGTAACCCTAATCCTAACCCTAACCGTAACCCTAACTCAAACGTTAACCCTAACCCTAACCCTAACCCAAACCCTAACCCTAAACCTAACCCTAACCCTAAACCAAACCCAAACCCTAACCCTAACCCTAATCCTAAAACTAATGCTAACCCTAAACCTAACCCTAACCCTAGTCGTAACCCTAACCCTAACCCAAACCCTAACACTAACCCTAACCCTAACCCTAAATCAAACCCTAAACCTAACCCTAACCCTAACCTTAACCTAACCCTAACCCTAACTGAAACACTAATCCTAAACCTAACCCTATCCCTAATGCTAACCCTAAACCTAATTCAAACTCACACCCTAAACCTAATCCTAACCCGAACCCAAACCCTAACCCTAACCCTAAACCTAACCCAAAATATAACCCAAACCGAAACCCTAACCCTAACCCTAACCTTAACCCTAACCATAACCCAAACCTAAACACAAACCCTAACCCTAATCCTAACCCTAAACCTAACCCTAATCCTAGTCCTATCCCTAACCCTAACCGTAACCCTAACCTTAACCCTTACCCAAACCCAAACTCTAAACCTAACTCTAATCGGAACCCTAACCTAACCCTAATCCTAACCCTAACCCTAACCATAACCCTAATGCAACACCTCATCCTAACCCTAACTCTAACCCAAACCCTAACCTAAACCTAACTCTAAACCAAACCCAAACCCTAACCCTAACCCTAACTCTAACCCAAACCCTAACCTAACCCTAAACCTAACCCTAACTCAAACCCTCACTCTAACACTAACCCAAACCGTAACCCTAACCCTAACCCAAACCATAACCCAAATAATAACCCTAATCCTAATCCTAACACTAACCCTCATCCTTATCCTAACCCTAACCCTAAACCAAACCCAAACCCTAATCTTAACACAAACCCTAACCCTAATCCTAACCCTAACCAAAACCCTAACCCTAACCCTAACCCAAAACCTAAACCCAACCGTAAACCTAACCCTAACCCTAAACCAAAAACTAACCCTAAATCTAACCCTAAGCCAAACCCTAACCCTAACCCTTATCCTAACCCATTCCCAAACCCTAACACTAACCCTAACCCTAACCCAAACCCTAACCCTAACCCTAACCCGAACCCAAACCCAAACCCTAACCCTAATCCTAACCCTAATGCTAACCATAAACCTAACGCAAACTCAAACCCTAATTATAACCCTAACCCTAAACCAAACCCTAACCCTAACCCTCACCTTAACCCTAACCCTAACCCTAAATCTAACCCTAACCATAACACTAACCCTAATTCTAACTAAAACCGAAACCCTAACCCTAACCCAAACCCAAACCCTAATCTTAACACAAACCCTAACCCTAATCCTAAACCTAACCCTAACCCTAACCCAACCCCTAACCCGCACCATAACTCTAACCCAAACCCGAACCCTAACCCTAAGCCTAACCCAAATCCTTACCCTAACCCTAACCCTAACCCTAACCCAAACCCTAACCCTAACCCAAACCCTAACCCAAACCCAAACCCTAACCCTAACCCTAACGCTAACCCTAACCCTAACCCTAACCCTAACGCTAACCCTAACCATAACCCTAACCCTAAACCTAACCAAACCTAAACCCTAACCCAAACCCTAATCCTAACACTAACCCTAACACTAACCCTAACCGAAAACCTAAACCCTAACCCTACTCCTAACCCTAACCCTAACCCTAACACAAACCCTAACCCTAAACCTAACCTTAATCCAAACCCTAACCCTAATCCTAATCCACACAGAAACCATAATCTTAACACAAACCCTAACCCTAATCCTAACCCTAAACCTAACCCTAACCCAAACGCTAACCCTAACCCTAACCCTAACCCAAACCCTAACCCTAACCCAAACCCTAACCCTAATCCTAACCCTAACCCTAACCCAAACCCTAACACTAACCTTAACCCTAACCCTATCTCAAACCCTATACCTAACCCTAACCCTAACCCGAACCCAAACCCTAACCCTAACTCTAAACCTAACCCAAAACCTAAACCAAACCCCAACACTACCCATAAACCAAATCCTAAATCTAACCCTAACCCTAAACCTAATTCAAACTCTAACCCTAACCCTAACACAAACCCTAACGCTAACCCTAATTCTAACTGAAACCCAAACCCTAACACTAACCCTAACCCAAACCCTAACAATAACCCCAAACCTAAACCTAACCCCCAACCCTAAAACTAACCCTAACCCTAAACCTAACCATTACCCAAACCCTAACCCTAACCCTAAACCTAACTGAAATACTAATCCTAA
The DNA here is from genome assembly GCA_035773235.1 of Eospalax fontanierii. Taxonomy (NCBI): domain Eukaryota; kingdom Metazoa; phylum Chordata; class Mammalia; order Rodentia; family Spalacidae; genus Eospalax; species Eospalax fontanierii. The sequence goes on along the minus strand of CM069551.1, from coordinate 3,702,029 downwards.
ACCTAACCCGAACCCTAATGCTAACCCTAAACCTAATTCAAACTCAAACCCTAACCCTAATCCTAACCCGAACCCAAACCCTAACCCTAACCCTAAACCTAACCCAAAACATAACCCAAACTGAAACCCTAACACTAACCCTATCCCTAACCCTAACCCTAAACCCTAACCCTAACACTAACCCTAACCATAACCCAAACCTAAACAAAAACCCTAACCTTAATCCTAATCGTAACCGTAATCCTAGTCCTAAACCTAACCCTAACCTTAACCCAAACCCTAACACTAACCCTAACCCTAACTCTAACCCTAAATCAAACCCTAAACCTAACCCTAACCCTAACCCTAACACAAACCATAACCCAAATAATAACCCTAATCCTAACCCTAAACCTCACCCTCATCCTTATCCTAACCCTAACCCTAACCCTAATTCTAACCCTAACCCTAACCCTAACCCAAAACCTAACCCTAACCCTAACCCTAACCATAATCTTAACCCTAACCCTAACCCTAACACTAACCCAGATTCAAACCTAACCCTAACCCAAACCCTAACCCTAACCCTAACCCTAACCCAAACCCTAACCCTAACCCTAATCCTAACCCTAATGCTAATCTGAAACCTAACTCAAACTCAAACCCTAACCCTAAGCCTAACCCTAAACCAAACCCTAACCCTAACCCTAACCCTAACTAAAACCCTAACACTAACCCAACCCGCACCCAAACCCTAACCCTAACCCTAACCCTAACCCTAACACTAACCCTAACCCTAACACTAACCCAAACGCTAACCCTAACCCTAACCCAAAACCTAAACCTAACCCTAAACCTAACCCTAACCGTAACCCAATCTCTAAGCCTAACCCTAAACCTTAACTTAACCCCTAACACCAAACCCTAACCCAAACCCTAACACTAACCCTAACCCTAACCCTAACCCTAACCTTAACCCTTACCCAAACCCAAACTCTAAACCTAACTCTAATCGGAACCCTAACCCTAACCCTAATCCTAACCCTAACCCTAACCATAACCCTAATCCAACACCTCACACTAACCCTAACTCTAACCCAAAGCCTAACCTAACCCTAACTCTAAAGCAAACCCAAACCGTAACACTAACCCTAACTCTAACCCAAACCCTAACCTAACCCTAAACCTAACCCTAACTCAAACCCTAACTCTAACACTAACGCAAACACTAACCCTAACCCTAACTCAAACCATAACCCAAATAATAACCCTAATCCAAACCCTAACCCTAACCCTCATCCTTATCCTAACCCTAACCCTAATTCTAACCCTAACCCTAACCCTAATTCTAACCCTAACCCTAACCCTAACCCAAAACCTAATCCTAAACCTAACCCTAAACATAATCTTAACACTAACGCTAACCCTAACACTAACCCACATTCAAACCTAACCCTAACGCAAACCCTAACCCTAAACCTAACCCTAACCCAAACCCTAACCCTAACCCTAATCCTAACCCTAATGCTAACCCTAAACCTAACTCAAACTCAAACCCTAACCCTAAGCCTAACCCTAACCCAAAACCTAACCCTAACCCTAACCCTAACCCTAACTAAAACCCTAACGCTAACCCAACCCGAACGCAAACCCAAAATCCTAACCCGAAACTTAACCGAAAACCTAAACCTACCCGTAATCCTAAACCAAACCCTAACCCTAACACTAACCCTAACCCTAATCCTAAGCCTAACCCTAACCCTAACACTAACCCTAACCCAAACCCGAACCCTAACCATAACCCTAACCCAAAACCCTAACCCTATCCCTAACCCTAAACCAAACACTAACCCGAATCTTAACCCTAAACCAAACCCTAATCCTAACCCTAACCCTAACACTAACCCTAACCGAAAACCTAAACCCTAACCCTACTCCTAACCCTAACCCTAACCCTTACCCTTACCCAAACCCAAATCCTAAAACTAACCCTAATCCAAACCCTAACCCTAACCCTAATCCTAACCCTAATGCTAACCCTAAACCTAACCCTAACATTAAATCAAACCCTAAACCTAACCCTAAACCTAAGCAGAACCCAAACCCTAACCCTAATACTAATCCTAACTGAAACACTAATCCTAAACCTAACCCGAACCCTAATGCTAACCCTAAACCTAATTCAAACTCAAGCCCTAACCCTAATCCTAAGCCGAACCCAAACCCTAACCCTAACCCTAACCCTAACCCTAACCCTAACCCTAACCCTAATCCTAAACCTAAGCCGAACCCTAATGCTAACCCTAAACCTAATTCAAACTCAAGCCCTAACCCTAATCCTAAGCCGAACCCAAACCCTAACCCTAACCCTAAACCTAACCCATACCCCAACCCCAACCCGAACCCTAAGCCCACTGCTAACCCTAAACCTAACCCTAACATTAACCCTCGTCCTAACCCTAACCCTAACCCTAACCCTAACGCTAACAGTAACCCTAACCCAAACCCTAAACCTAACCCAAACCCTAACCCTAACCCTAACCCTAACCCTAACCCTAACCCTAACAGTAACCCTAACCCAAACCCTAAACCTAACCCAAACCCAAACCCTAATCTTAACACAAACCCTAACCCTAATCCTAAACCTAACCCTAACCCTAACCCAACCCCTAACCCGCACCATAACTCTAACCCAAACCCGAACCCTAACCCTAAGCCTAACCCAAATCCTTACCCTAACCCTAACCCTAACCCTAACCCAAACCCTAACCCTAACCCAAACCCTAACCCAAACCCAAACCCTAACCCTAACCCTAACGCTAACCCTAACCCTAACCCTAACCCTAACCCTAACGATAACCCTAACCATAACCCTAACCCTAAACCTAACCAAACCTAAACCCTAACCCAAACCCTAATCCTAACACTAACCCTAACACTAACCCTAACCGAAAACCTAAACCCTAACCCTACTCCTAACCCTAACCCTAACCCTAACACAAACCCTAACCCTAAACGTAACCTTAATCCAAACCCTAACCCTAACCCTAATCCACACAGAAACCATAATCTTAACACAAACCCTAACCCTAATCCTAACCCTAAACCTAACCCTAACCCAAACGCTAACCCTAACCCTAACCCAAACCCTAACCCTAACCCAAACCCTAACCCTAATCCTAACCCTAACCCTAACCCAAACCCTAACACTAACCTTAACCCTAACCCTATCTCAAACCCTATACCTAACCCTAACCCTAACCCGAACCCAAACCCTAACCCTAACTCTAAACCTAACCCAAAACCTAAACCAAACCCCAACACTACCCATAAACCAAATCCTAAATCTAACCCTAACCGTAAACCTAATTCAAACTCTAACCCTAACCCTAACACAAACCCTAACGCTAACCCTAATTCTAACTGAAACCCAAACCCTAACACTAACCCTAACCCAAACCCTAACAATAACCCTAAACCTAAACCTAACCCCTAACCCTAAAACTAACCCTAACCCTAAACCTAACCATTACCCAAACCCTAACCCTAACCCTAAACCTAACTGAAATACTAATCCTAAACCTAACCCGAACCCTAATGCTAACCCTAAACCTAATTCAAACTCAAACCCTAACCCTAATCCTAACCCGAACCCAAACCCTAACCCTAACCCTAAACCTAACCCAAAACATAACCCAAACTGAAACCCTAACACTAACCCTATCCCTAACCCTAACCCTAAACCCTAACCCTAACACTAACCCTAACCATAACCCAAACCTAAACAAAAACCCTAACCTTAATCCTAATCGTAACCGTAATCCTAGTCCTAAACCTAACCCTAACCCTAACCCAAACCCTAACACTAACCCTAACCCTAACTCTAACCCTAAATCAAACCCTAAACCTAACCCTAACCCTAACCCTAACACAAACCATAACCCAAATAATAACCCTAATCCTAACCCTAAACCTAACCCTCATCCTTATCCTAACCCTAACCCTAACCCTAATTCTAACCCTAACCCTAACCCTAACCCAAAACCTAACCCTAACCCTAACCCTAACCATAATCTTAACCCTAACCCTAACCCTAACACTAACCCAGATTCAAACCTAACCCTAACCCAAACCCTAACCCTAACCCTAACCCTAACCCAAACCCTAACCCTAACCCTAATCCTAACCCTAATGCTAATCTGAAACCTAACTCAAACTCAAACCCTAACCCTAAGCCTAACCCTAAACCAAACCCTAACCCTAACCCTAACCCTAACTAAAACCCTAACACTAACCCAACCCGCACCCAAACCCTAACCCTAACCCTAACCCTAACCCTAACACTAACCCTAACCCTAACCCTAACACTAACCCAAACGCTAACCCTAACCCTAACCCAAAACCTAAACCTAACCCTAAACCTAACCCTAACCGTAACCCAATCTCTAAGCCTAACCCTAAACCTTAACTTAACCCCTAACACCAAACCCTAACCCAAACCCTAACACTAACCCTAACCCTAACCCTAACCCTAACCTTAACCCTTACCCAAACCCAAACTCTAAACCTAACTCTAATCGGAACCCTAACCCTAACCCTAATCCTAACCCTAACCCTAACCATAACCCTAATCCAACACCTCACACTAACCCTAACTCTAACCCAAAGCCTAACCTAACCCTAACTCTAAAGCAAACCCAAACCGTAACACTAACCCTAACTCTAACCCAAACCCTAACCTAACCCTAAACCTAACCCTAACTCAAACCCTAACTCTAACACTAACGCAAACACTAACCCTAACCCTAACTCAAACCATAACCCAAATAATAACCCTAATCCAAACCCTAACCCTAACCCTCATCCTTATCCTAACCCTAACCCTAATTCTAACCCTAACCCTAACCCTAATTCTAACCCTAACCCTAACCCTAACCCAAAACCTAATCCTAAACCTAACCCTAAACATAATCTTAACACTAACGCTAACCCTAACACTAACCCACATTCAAACCTAACCCTAACGCAAGCCCTAACCCTAAACCCAACCCTAAGCCAAACCCTAACCCTAACCCTAATCCTAACCCTAATGCTAACCCTAAACCTAACTCAAACTCAAACCCTAACCCTAAGCCTTACCCTAACCCAAAACCTAACCCTAACCCTAACCCTAACCCTAACTAAAACCCTAACGCTAACCCAACCCGAACGCAAACCCAAAATCCTAACCCGAAACTTAACCGAAAACCTAAACCTACCCGTAATCCTAAACCAAACCCTAACCCTAACACTAACCCTAACCCTAATCCTAAGCCTAACCCTAACCCTAACACTAACCCTAACCCAAACCCGAACCCTAACCATAACCCTAACCCAAAACCCTAACCCTATCCCTAACCCTAAACCAAACACTAACCCGAATCTTAACCCTAAACCAAACCCTAATCATAACCCTAACCCTAACACTAACCCTAACCGAAAACCTAAACCCTAACCCTACTCCTAACCCTAACCCTAACCCTTACCCTTACCCAAACCCAAATCCTAAAACTAACCCTAATCCAAACCCTAACCCTAACCCTAATCCTAACCCTAATGCTAACCCTAAACCTAACCCTAACATTAAATCAAACCCTAAACCTAACCCTAAACCTAACCAGAACCCAAACCCTAACCCTAATACTAATCCTAACTGAAACACTAATCCTAAACCTAACCCGAACCCTAATGCTAACCCTAAACCTAATTCAAACTCAAGCCCTAACCCTAATCCTAAGCCGAACCCAAACCCTAACCCTAACCCTAACCCTAACCCTAACCCTAACCCTAATCCTAAACCTAACCCGAACCCTAATGCTAACCCTAAACCTAATTCAAACTCAAGCCCTAACCCTAATCCTAAGCCGAACCCAAACCCTAACCCTAACCCTACACCTAACCCACACCCTAACCCTAACCCTACCCCTAACCCTAATGCTAACCCTAACCCTAACCCTAACATTAACCCTCGTCCTAACCCTAACCCTAACCCTAACCCTAACGCTAACAGTAACCCTAACCCAAACCCTAAACCTAACCCAAACCCTAACCCTAACCCTAACCCTAACCCTAACCCTAACCCTAACCCTAACAGTAACCCTAACCCAAACCCTAAACCTAACCCAAACCCTAACCCTAACCCTAACCCTAACCCTAACCCTAATCCTAACCCTAATGCTAACCCTAAACCTAACCCTAACATTAACCCTCGTCCGAACCCTAACCCTAACCCAAACCCTACCCCTAACCCTAATCCTAACTCCAACCCTAAACCTAACCCAAACCCTAACCCTAAAACTAACCCTAACACAAACCCTAACCCTAACCCTAACCCTAACCCTAATCCTAACCCTAATGCTAACCCTAATCCTAACCCTAACATTAACCCTCGTCCTAACCCTAACCCTAACCCTAACCGTAACCCTAACAGTAACCCTAACCCAAACCCTAAACCTAACCCAAACCCTAACCCTAACCCTAACCCTAACCCTAACCCTAACCCTAACAGTAACCCTAAACCAAACCCTAAACCTAACCCAAACCCTAAACCTAACCCTAACCCTAACCCTAATCCTAACCCTAATGCTAACCCTAAACCTAACCCTAACATTAACCCTCGTCCGAACCCTAACCCTAACCCAAACCCTACCCCTAAGCCTAATCCTAACTCCAACCCTAAACCTAACCCAAACCCTAACCCTAAAACTAACCCTGACCCAAACCCTAACCCTAACCCTAACCCTAACCCTCACCCTAACCCAAACCCTAACCCTAACCCTAATCCTAACCCTAATGCTAACCCTAAACCTAACCCTAACACTAACCCTAGTCCTAACCCTAACCCTAACCCAAACCCTAACACCCCTAACCCTAACCCTAACCCTAAATCAAACCCTAAACCTAACCCTAACAATAACCTTAACCCTAACCATAACCCTAACTGAAACACTAATCCTAAACCTAACCCTAACCCTAATGCTAACCCTAAACCTAATTCAAACTCAAACCCTA
>CM069551.1:3687500-3690000 GCA_035773235.1 Eospalax fontanierii | reverse complement strand
CCCTAACCCTAACCCAAACCCTAACCCTAATCCTAACCCTAACCCTAACCCAAACCCTAACACTAACCTTAACCCTAACCCTATCTCAAACCCTATACCTAACCCTAACCCTAACCCGAACCCAAACCCTAACCCTAACTCTAAACCTAACCCAAAACCTAAACCAAACCCCAACACTACCCATAAACCAAATCCTAAATCTAACCCTAACCCTAAACCTAATTCAAACTCTAACCCTAACCCTAACACAAACCCTAACGCTAACCCTAATTCTAACTGAAACCCAAACCCTAACACTAACCCTAACCCAAACCCTAACAATAACCCTAAACCTAAACCTAACCCCTAACCCTAAAACTAACCCTAACCCTAAACCTAACCATTACCCAAACCCTAACCCTAACCCTAAACCTAACTGAAATACTAATCCTAAACCTAACCCGAACCCTAATGCTAACCCTAAACCTAATTCAAACTCAAACCCTAACCCTAATCCTAACCCGAACCCAAACCCTAACCCTAACCCTAAACCTAACCCAAAACATAACCCAAACTGAAACCCTAACACTAACCCTATCCCTAACCCTAACCCTAAACCCTAACCCTAACACTAACCCTAACCATAACCCAAACCTAAACAAAAACCCTAACCTTAATCCTAATCGTAACCGTAATCCTAGTCCTAAACCTAACCCTAACCCTAACCCAAACCCTAACACTAACCCTAACCCTAACTCTAACCCTAAATCAAACCCTAAACCTAACCCTAACCCTAACCCTAACACAAACCATAACCCAAATAATAACCCTAATCCTAACCCTAAACCTAACCCTCATCCTTATCCTAACCCTAACCCTAACCCTAATTCTAACCCTAACCCTAACCCTAACCCAAAACCTAACCCTAACCCTAACCCTAACCATAATCTTAACCCTAACCCTAACCCTAACACTAACCCAGATTCAAACCTAACCCTAACCCAAACCCTAACCCTAACCCTAACCCTAACCCAAACCCTAACCCTAACCCTAATCCTAACCCTAATGCTAACCTGAAACCTAACTCAAACTCAAACCCTAACCCTAAGCCTAACCCTAAACCAAACCCTAACCCTAACCCTAACCCTAACTAAAACCCTAACACTAACCCAACCCGCACCCAAACCCTAACCCTAACCCTAACCCTAACCCTAACACTAACCCTAACCCTAACCCTAACACTAACCCAAACGCTAACCCTAACCCTAACCCAAAACCTAAACCTAACCCTAAACCTAACCCTAACCGTAACCCAATCTCTAAGCCTAACCCTAAACCTTAACTTAACCCCTAACACCAAACCCTAACCCAAACCCTAACACTAACCCTAACCCTAACCCTAACCCTAACCTTAACCCTTACCCAAACCCAAACTCTAAACCTAACTCTAATCGGAACCCTAACCCTAACCCTAATCCTAACCCTAACCCTAACCATAACCCTAATCCAACACCTCACACTAACCCTAACTCTAACCCAAAGCCTAACCTAACCCTAACTCTAAAGCAAACCCAAACCGTAACACTACCCCTAACTCTAACCCAAACCCTAACCTAACCCTAAACCTAACCCTAACTCAAACCCTAACTCTAACACTAACGCAACCCCTACCCCTAACCCTAACTCAAACCATTACCCAAATTATAACCCTAATCCAACCCCTAACCCTAACCCTCCTCCTTTTCCTTACCCTCTCCCTAATCCTATCCCTAACCCTAACCCTAATTCTAACCCTAACCCTAACCCTAACCCAAAACCTAATCCTAAACCTAACCCTAAACATAATCTTAACACTAACGCTAACCCTAACACTAACCCAGATTCAAACCTAACCCTAACGCAAACCCTAACCCTAAACCTAACCCTAACCCAAACCCTAACCCTAACCCTAATCCTAACCCTAGTGCTAACCTTAAACCTAACTCAAACTCAAACCCTAACCCTAAGCCTAACCCTAACCCAAACCCTAACCCTAACCCTAACCCTAACCCTAACTAAAACCCTAACGCTAACCCAACCCGAACGCAAACCCAAAATCCTAACCCGAAACTTAACCGAAAACCTAAACCTACCCGTAATCCTAAACCAAACCCTAACCCTAACACTAACCCTAACCCTAATCCTAAGCCTAACCCTAACCCTAACACTAACCCTAACCCAAACCCGAACCCTAACCATAACCCTAACCCAAAACCCTAACCCTATCCCTAACCCTAAACCAAACACTAACCCGAATCTTAACCCTAAACCAAACCCTAATCCTAACCCTAACCCTAACACTAACCCTAACCGAAAACCTAAACCCTAACCCTACTCCTAACCCTAACCCTAACCCTTACCCTTACCCAAACCCAAATCCTAAAACTAACCCTAATCCAAACCCTAACCCTAACCCTAATCCTAACCCTAATGCTAACCCTAAACCTAACCCTAACACTAACCCTAGTCCTAACCCTAATCC
>CM069551.1:3667500-3670000 GCA_035773235.1 Eospalax fontanierii | reverse complement strand
CCCTCGTCCGAACCCTAACCCTAACCCAAACCCTACCCCTAACCCTAATCCTAACTCCAACCCTAAACCTAACCCAAACCCTAACCCTAAAACTAACCCTAACACAAACCCTAACCCTAACCCTAACCCTAACCCTAATCCTAACCCTAATGCTAATCCTAATCCTAACCCTAACATTAACCCTCGTCCTAACCCTAACCCTAACCCTAACCGTAACCCTAACAGTAACCCTAACCCAAACCCTAAACCTAACCCAAACCCTAACCCTAACCCTAACCCTAACCCTAACCCTAACCCTAACCCTAACAGTAACCCTAACCCAAACCCTAAACCTAACCCAAACCCTAAACCTAACCCTAACCCTAACCCTAATCCTAACCCTAATGCTAACCCTAAACCTAACCCTAACATTAACCCTCGTCCGAACCCTAACCCTAACCCAAACCCTACCCCTAAGCCTAATCCTAACTCCAACCCTAAACCTAACCCAAACCCTAACCCTAAAACTAACCCTGACCCAAACCCTAACCCTAACCCTAACCCTAACCCTCACCCTAACCCAAACCCTAACCCTAACCCTAATCCTAACCCTAATGCTAACCCTAAACCTAACCCTAACACTAACCCTAGTCCTAACCCTAACCCTAACCCAAACCCTAACACCCCTAACCCTAACCCTAACCCTAAATCAAACCCTAAACCTAACCCTAACAATAACCTTAACCCTAACCCTAACCCTAACTGAAACACTAAACCTAAACCTAACCCTAACCCTAATGCTAACCCTAAACCTAATTCAAACTGTAACCCTAACCCTAATCCTAACCCGAACCCAGACCCTAACCCTAACCCTAAACCTAGCCCAAAACATAACCCAAACCGAAACCCTAACCCTATCCCTAACCCGAACCCTAAACTGTAACCCTAACACTTACCCTAAACATAACCCAAACCTAAACTCAAACCCTAACCCTAATCCTAACCCTAACCCTAACCCTAAAACAAAACCTAGCCCTAAACGTAACTTTAACCCAAACCCTAACCCTAACCCTAAACCAAACCCTAATCTTAACACAAACCCTAACCCTAATCCTAACCCTAACCGTAACCCTAACGCAAACGTTAACCCTAACCCTAACCCTAACCCAAACCCTAACCCTAACCCTAACCCTAACCCTAACCCAAACCCAAACCCTAACCCTAAAACCCTAATCCCAAAACTAATTCTAACCCTAAACCTAACCCTAACCCTAGTCGTATCCCTAACCCTAACCCAAACCCTAACACTAACCCTAACCCTAACCCTAACCCCACATCAAACCCTAAACCTAACAATAACCCTAACCTTAAACTAACCCTAACCCTAACTGAAACACTAACCCTAAACCTAACCCTAACCCTAATGGTAACCCTAAACCTAATTCAAACTCAAACCCTAACCCTAATCCTATCCCGAACACAAACCCTAAACCTAACCCTAAACCTAACCCAAAATATAACCCAAACCGAAACCCTAACCCTAACACTAAACCTAACCCTAAACCCTAACCCTAACACTTACCCTAACCATAACCCAAACCTAAACACAAACCCTAACCCTAATCCTAACCCTAAACCTAACCCTAATCCTAGTCCTATCCCTAACCCTAACCGTAACCCTAACCCTAAACTTAACACATACCCAAACCCAAACTCTAAACCTAACTCTAATCCGAACCCTAACCCTAACCCTAATCCTAACCCTAACCCTAACCATAACCCTAATCCAACACCTCACCCTAACCCTAACTCTAACCCAAACCCTAACCTAAACCTAACTCTAAACCAAACCCAAACCCTAACCCTAACCCTAAGTCTAACCCAAACCCTAACCTAACCCTAAACCTAACCATAACTCAAACCCTCACTCTAACACTAACCCAAACCGTAACCCTAACCCTAACCCAAACCATAACCCAAATAATAACCCTAATCCTAACCCTAACACTAACCTCATCCTTATCCTAACCCTAACACTAACCCTAACCCTAATTCTAACACTAACCCTAAACCTAACCCTTACCCTAACCCTAACCCAAACCCAAACCCTAATCTTAACAAAAACCCTAACCCTAATCCTAACCCTAACCCTAACCCTAACCCAAACCCTAACCCTAACCCTAATCCTAACCCTAACACTAACCCTCATCCTTATCCTAACCCTAACCCTAACCCTAACCCTAATGCTAACCCTAAACCTAACCCTAACACTAACCCTATTCCTAACCCTAACCCTAACCCTAACCTAAACTCTAACAATAACCCTAACACTAAACCTAAATCAAACCCTAAACCTAACCCTAAACCTAACCCGAACCCAAACCCTAACCCTAACCCTAACCCAACCATAACTGAAACACGAATCCTAAACCTAACCCGAACCCTAATGCTAACCCTAAATCTAATTCAAACTCAAACCCTAACCCTAATCCTAACCCGAACCCAAACCCTAACCCTAACC
>CM069551.1:3655000-3657500 GCA_035773235.1 Eospalax fontanierii | reverse complement strand
CCTAACCCTAACCCTAACCCTAACCCTAACCCTAACCCAAACCCTAACCCTAACCCTAATCCTAACCCTAATGCTATCCCTAAACCTAACCCTAAAACTAACCCTAGTCCTAACCCTAACCCTAACCCAAACCCTTACACTAACCCTAAGCCTAACCCTAACCCTAAATCAAAACCTAACCCTAACCCTAACCCTAACCCGAACCCAAACCCTAACCCTAACCCTAACCCTAACTGAAATACTTATCCTAAACCTAACCCTAACCTTAATGCTAACCCTAAACCTAATTCAAACTCAAACCCTAACCCTAATCCTAACCCTAAACCTAACCTTAACCCTTACCCACACCCAAACTCTAAACATAACTCTAATCGGAACCCTAACCCTAACTCTAATCCTAACCCTAACCCTAACCATAACCCTAATCCAACACCTCACACTAACCCTAACTCTAACCCAAAGCCTAACCTAACCCTAACTCTAAAGCAAACCCAAACCGTAACACTAACCCTAACTCTAACCCAAACCCTAACCTAACCCTAAACCTAACCCTAACTCAAACCCTAAATCTAACACTAACCCAAACCCTAACCCTAACACTAACCCAAACCATAACCCAAATAATAACCCTAATCCTAACCCTAACCTTAACCCTCATCTTTATCCTAACCCTAACCCTAACCCTAATTCTAAAACTAACCCTAACCCTAACCCTAATCCTAACACAAACCCAAACCCTAATTTTAACACAAACCCTAACCCTAATCCTAACTCCAACCCTAACCCTAACCCAAACCCTAAACCTAACCCTAACCCTACCCTAACCCTAACCCAAACCCTAACCCTAACCCTAATCCTAACCCTAATGCTAACCCTAAACCTAACCCTAACACTAACCCTAGTCCTAACCCTAACCCTAACCCAAACCCTAACACTAAACCTAACCCTAACCCTAACCCTAAATCAAACCCTAACCCTATAACTAACCCTAACCCGAACCCAAACCCTAACCCTAACCCTAACCCTAACTGAAACACTAATCCTAAACCTAACCCTAACCCTCATCCTTATCCTAACCCTAACCCTAACCCTAACCCTAAGATTAACACTAATTCTAATCCTAACCCTAACCCTAACCCAAAACCTAACCCTAACCCTAACCCTAACCCTAATCTTAACACTAACCCTAACCTTAACACTAACCCAGATTCAAACCTAACCCTAACCCAAACCCTAACCCTAACACTAACCCTAACCCAAACCCTAACCGTAACCCTAATTCTAACCCTTATGCTAAACCTAAACCTAAGTCAAACTCAAACCCTCACCCTAAGCCTAACCCTAACCCAAACGCTAACCCTAACCCTAACCCTAACCCTAACTAAAACCCTAACACTAACCCAACCCAATCGCAAACCCTAAGCCTAACCCGAAACTTAACCGAAAACCTAAACCTAAATGTAATCCTAAACCAAACCCTAACCCTAACCCTAACCGTAACCCTAACCCCAACCCTAACCTTAACCCTAACCCAAACCCTAACCCTAACCCTAACCCAAAACCTAAACCCAACCGTAAACCTAACCCTAACCCTAAACCAAAAACTAACCCTAAATCTAACCCTAAGCCAAACCCTAACCCTAACCCTTATCCTAACCCATTCCCAAACCCTAACACTAACCCTAACCCTAACCCAAACCCTAACCCTAACCCTAACCCGAACCCAAACCCAAACCCTAACCCTAATCCTAACCCTAATGCTAACCCTAAACCTAACTCAAACTCAAACCCTAATTATAACCCTAACCCTAAACCAAACCCTAACCCTAACCCTCACCTTAACCCTAACCCTAACCCTAACCCCAACCATAACCATAACACTAACCCTAATTCTAACTAAAACCCAAACCCTAACCCTAACCCAAACCCAAACCCTAATCTTAACACAAACCCTAACCCTAATCCTAACCCTAACCGTAACCCTAACCCAACCCCTAACCCGCACCATAACTCTAACCCAAACCCGAACCCTAACCCTAAGCCTAACCCAAATCCTTACCCTAACCCTAACCCTAACCCTAACCCAAACCCTAACCCTAACCCAAACCCTAACCCAAACCCAAACCCTAACCCTAACCCTAACGCTAACCCTAACCCTAACCCTAACCCTAACGCTAACCCTAACCATAACCCTAACCCTAAACCTAACCAAACCTAAACCCTAACCCAAACCCTAATCCTAACACTAACCCTAACACTAACCCTAACCGAAAACCTAAACCCTAACCCTACTCCTAACCCTAACCCTAACCCTAACACAAACCCTAACCCTAAACGTAACCTTAATCCAAACCCTAACCCTAACCCAAATCCACACAGAAACCATAATCTTAACACAAACCCTAAAACTAACCCTAACCCTAAACCTAACCATTACCCAAACCCTAACCCTAACCCTAAACCTAACTGAAACACTAATCCTAAACCTAACCCTAACCCT
>CM069551.1:3620000-3632500 GCA_035773235.1 Eospalax fontanierii | reverse complement strand
CCCTAACCCTAACCCAAACCCTAACTCTAACCCTAACCCGAACCCAAACCCAAACCCTAACCCTAATCCTAACCCTAATGCTAACCCTAAACCTAACTCAAACTCAAACCCTAATTATAACCCTAACCCTAAACCAAACCCTAACCCTAACCCTCACCTTAACCCTAACCCTAACCCTAACCCTAACCCTAACCATAACCATAACACTAACCCTAATTCTAACTAAAACCCAAACCCTAACCCTAACCCAAACCCAAACCCTAATCTTAACACAAACCCTAACCCTAATCCTAACCCTAACCGTAACCCTAACCCAACCCCTAACCCGCACCATAACTCTAACCCAAACCCGAACCCTAACCCTAAGCCTAACCCAAATCCTTACCCTAACCCTAACCCTAACCCTAACCCAAACCCTAACCCTAACCCAAACCCTAACCCAAACCCAAACCCTAAAACTAACCCTAACGCTAACCCTAACCCTAACTCTAACCCTAACCCTAACGCTAACCCTAACCATAACCCTAACCCTAAACCTAACCAAACCTAAACCCTAACCCAAACCCTAATCCTAACACTAACCCTAACACTAACCCTAACCGAAAACCTAAACCCTAACCCTACTCCTAACCCTAACCCTAACCCTAACACAAACCCTAACCCTAAACGTAACCTTAATCCAAACCCTAACCCTAACCCAAATCCACACAGAAACCATAATCTTAACACAAACCCTAAAACTAACCCTAACCCTAAACCTAACCATTACCCAAACCCTAACCCTAACCCTAAACCTAACTGAAACACTAATTCTAAACCTAACCCTAACCCTAATGCTAACCCTAAACCTAATTCAAACTCAAACCCTAACCCTAATCCTAACCCGAACCCAAACCCTAACCATAACCCTAAACCTAACCCAAAACATAACCCAAACCGAAACCCTAACCCTATCCCTAACCCTAACCCTAAACTGTAACCCTAACACTTACCCTAAACATAACCCAAACCTAAACCCAAACCCTAACCCTAATCCTAACCCTAACCCTAACCCTAAAACAAAACCTAACCCTAAACGTAACTTTAACCCAAACCCTAACCCTAACCCTAAACCAAACCCTAATCTTAACACAAACCCTAACCCTAATCCTAACCCTAACCCTAACCCCAACTCAAACGCTAACCCTAACCCTCACCCCAAACCCAAACCCAACCCATAACCCTAACCCTAACCCAAACCCAAACCCTAACCCAAAAACCCTAATCCTAAAACTAATGCTAACCCTAAACCTAACACTAACCCTAGTCGTATCCCTAACCCTAACCCAAACCCTAACAGTAACCCTAACCCTAACCCTAAACCTACATCAAACCCTAAACCTAACAATAACCCTAACCTTAACCTAACCCTAACCCTAACTGAAACACTAATCCTAAACCTAACCCTAACCCTAATGTTAACCATAAACCTAATTCAAACTCAAACCCTAACCCTAATCCTATCCCGTACCCAAACCCTAAACCTAACCCAAAACATAACCCTAACCGAAACCGTAGCCCTACGACTAAACCTATCACTAGACCCTAACCCTAACACTTACCCTAACCATAACCCAAACCTAAACACAAACACTAACCCTAATCCTAACCCTAAACCTAACCCTAATCCTAGTCCTATCCCTAACCCTAACCGTAACCCTAACCCTAAACTTAACACATACCCAAACCCAAACTCTAAACCTAACTCTAATCCGAACCCTAACCCTAACCCTAATCCTAACCCTAACCCTAACCATAACCCTAATCCAACACCTCACCCTAACCCTAACTCTAACCCAAACCCTAACCTAAACCTAACTCTAAACCAAACCCAAACCCTAACCCTAACCCTAACTCTAACCCAAACCCTAACCTAACCCTAAACCTAACCATAACTCAAACCCTCACTCTAACACTAACCCAAACCGTAACCCTAACCCTAACCCAAACCATAACCCAAATAATAACCCTAATCCTAACCCTAACACTAACCTCATCCTTATCCTAACCCTAACACTAACCCTAACCCTAATTCTAACACTAACCCTAAACCTAAACCTTACCCTAACCCTAACCCAAACCCAAACCCTAATCTTAACAAAAACCCTAAACCTAATCCTAACCCTAACCCTAACCCTAACCCAAACCCTAACCCTAACCCTAAACCTAACCCTAACACTAACCCTATTCCTAACCCTAACCCTAACCCAAACTCTAAAAATAACCCTAACCCTAAACCTAAATCAAACCCTAAACCTAACCCTAAACCTAACCCGAACCCAAACCCTAACCCTAACCCTAAACCAACCCTCATTGAAACACTAATCCTAAACCTAACCCGAACCCTAATGCTAACCCTAAACCTAATTCAAACTCAAACCCTAACCCTAATCCTAACCCGAACCCAAACCCTAACCCTAACCCTAAACCTAACACAAAACATAACCCAAACCGAAACCCTAACCCTAACCCTAACCCTAACCCTAACCCTAAACCCTAACCCTAACACTTACCCTAATCATAACCGAAACCTAAACCCAAACCCTAACCCTAATCCTAACCCTAACCCTAACCCTAATCCTAGTCCTAACCCTAACCCTAACCCTAACCCTAACCGTAACCCTAACCTTAACCCTTACCCAAACCCAAACTCTAAACCAAACTCTAATCGGAACCCTAACGCTAACCCTAATCCTAACCCTAAACCTAACCATAACCCTAATCCAACACCTCAAGCTAACCCTATCTCTAAACTAAACCCTAACCTAAACCTAACTCTAAACCAAACCCAAACCCTAACCCTAACCCTAACTCTAACCCAAACCCTAACCTAACCTAAAACTATCCCTAATTCAAACCCTAACTCTAAAACTAACCGAAACCCTAACCTTAACCCTAACACAGACCATAACCCAAATAATAACCCTAAACCTAACCCTAACCCAAACCCTAACCCTAACCCTAAACCTAACCCAAACCCTAACCCTAACCCTAACCCTAATCCTAACCCTAATGCTAACACTAAACCTAACCCTAACACTAACCCTAGTCCTAACCCTAACCCTAACCCAAACCCTAACACTAACCCTAACGCTAACCCTAACCCTAAATCAAACCCTAAACCTAACCCTAAACCTAACCCGAACCCAAACTCTAACCCTAACCCTAACCCTAATCCTAGTCCTAACCCTAACCCTAACCCTAACCCTAACCTTAACCCTTACCCAAACCCAAACTCTAAACCTAACTCTAATCGGAACCCTAACCCTAACCCTAACCCTAACGCTAACCCTAACCATAACGCTAACCCTAACCGTAAAGCTAAACCTAGCCATAACCCTAACCCTAACCCTAAACCTAACCAAACCTAAACCATAACCCAAACCCTAATCCTAACCCTAACCCTAACACTAAACCTAACCGAAAAACTAAACCTTAAACCTAATCCTAACCCTAAACCTAACCATAAAACAAAACCTAACCCTAAAGGTAACTTTAACCCAAACCCTAAACCTAACCCTAAACCAAACCCTAATCTTAACACAAACCCTAACCCTAATCCTAACCCTAACCGTAAACCTAACTAAAACGTTAACCCTAACCCTAACCCTAACCCAAACCCTAACCCTAACCCTAACCCTAACCCAAACCCAAACCCTAACCCTAACCCTAATCCTAAAACTAATGCTAACCCTAAACCTAACCCTAACCCTAGTCGTAACCCTAACCCTAACCCAAACCCTAACACTAACCCTAACCCTAACCCTAACCCTAACCCTAAATCAAACCCTAAACCTAACCCTAACCCTAACCTTAACCTAACCCTAACCCTAACTGAAACACTAATCCTAACCCGAACCCAAACCCTAACCCTAACCCTAAACCTAACCCAAAATATAACCCAAACGGAAACCCTAACCCTAAACCTAACCCTAAACCCTAACCCTAACACTTACCCTAACCATAACCCAAACCTAAACAAAACCCTAACCCTAATCCGAACCCTAAACCTAAACCTAACCCTAATCCTAGTCCTATCCCTAACCCTAAACGTAACCCTAACCCTAACCCTTACCCTAACCCTAACCCTAACCATAACCCTAATCCAACACCTCACCCTAACTCTAACTCTAACCCAAACCCTAACCTAAACCTAACTCTAAAACAAACCCAAACCCTAACCCTAACCCTAACTCTAACCCAAACCCTAAACTATCTCTAAACCTAACCCTAACTCAAACCCTCACTCTAACACTAACCCAAACCGTAACCCTAACCCTAACCCAAACCATAACCCAAATAATAACCCTAATCCTAACACTAACACTAACCCTAATCCTTATCCTAACACTAACCCTAACCCTAACCCTAACCCTAATTCTAACCCTAACCCTAACCCTAACCCTAACCCTAACCCTAACCCAAACCCAAACCCTAATCTTAACACAAACCCTAACACTAATCCTAAACCTAACCCTAACCCTAACCCAAACCCTAACCCTAAACCTAACCCTAACCCAAACCCTAACCCTAACCCTAACCCTAACCCTAACCCTAACCCTAACCCTAACCCAAACCCGAACCCTTACCCTAATCCTAACCCTAATGCTAACCCTAATCCTAACCCTAACACTATCCCTAGTCCTAACCCTAACCCTAACCCAAACCCTTACACTAACCCTAAGCCGAACCCTAACCCTAAATCAAACCCTAACCATAACCCTAACCCTAACTCGAACCCAAACCCTAACCATAACCCTAACCCTAACTGAAATACTTATGCTAAACCTAACCCTAACCCTAATGCTAACCCTAAACCTAATTCAAACTCAAACCCTAAACCTAATCCTAACCCTAAACCTAACCTTAACCCTTACCCAAACTCTAAACATAACTCTAATCGGAACCCTAACCCTAACCCTAATCCTAACCCTAACCCTAACGATAAATCTAATCCAAAACCTCACCCTAACCCTAACTCTAACCCAAATCCTAACCTAACCCTAACTCTAAACCAAACCCAAACCGTAACCCTAACCCTAACTCTAACCCAAACCCTAACCTAACCCTAAACCTAACCCTAATTCAAAACCTAACTCTAACACTAACCCAAACCCTAACCCTAACCCTAACCCTAATCCTAACCCTAACCCTAACGATAAATCTAATCCAAAACCTCACCCTAACCCTAACTCTAACCCAAATCCTAACCTAACCCTAACTCTAAACCAAACCCAAACCGTAACCCTAACCCTAACTCTAACCCAAATCCTAACCTAACCCTAAACCTAACCCTAATTCAAAACCTAACTCTAACACTAACCCAAACCCTAACCCTAACACTAACCCAAACCATAACCCAAATAATAACCCTAATCCTAACCCTAACCTTAACCCTCATCCTTATCCTAACCCTAACTCTAAACCTAATTCTAAACCTAACCCTAACCCTAACCCTAACCCTAACACAAACCCAAACCCTAATTTTAACACAAACCCTAACCCTAATCCTAACTCCAACCCTAAACCTAAGCCAAACCCTAACCCTAACCCTAACCCTAACCCTAAACCTAATCTTAACCCTAACCATAATTCTAACCCTAACCCGAACCCTAACCCTAACCCTAACCCTAATCCTAACCCAAACCCAAACCCTAATCTTAACAAAAACCCTAACCCTAATCCTAACCCTAACCCTAAACCAAACCCAAACCCTAACCCTAACCCTAAACCTAACCTAAACCCTAACCCTAACCCTAACCCTAATCCTAACCCTAATGCTAACCCTAAACCTAACCCTAACACTAAACCTAGTCCTAACCCTAACCCTAACCCAAACCCTAACACTAACCCTAACCCTAACCCTAACCCTAAATCAAACCCTAAACCTAACCCTAACAATAACCTTAACCCTAACCCTAACCCTAACCCTAACTGCAACACTAATCCTAAACCCAACCCTAACCCTAATGCTAACCCTAAACCTATTTCAAACTCAAACCCTAACCCTAATCCTATCCCGAACCCAGACCCTAACCCTAACCCTCAACCTAGCCCAAAACATAACCCAAACCGAAACCCTAACCCTATCCCTAACCCTAGCCCTAAATTGTAAACCTAACACTTACCCTAAACATAACCCAAACCTAAACCCAAACCCTAACCCTAATCCTAACCCTAACACTAACCCTAATCCTAGTCCTAACCCTAACCCTAACCCTAACCCTAACCTTAACCCTTACCCAAACCCAAACTCTAAACCTAACCCTACTCGGAACCCTAACCCTAACCCTAACCCTAACCCTAACCCTAACCCTAACCCTAACCCTAACTGAAATACTTATCCTAAACCCTACCCCAAACGCTAATCCTAACCCTAACCCTAACACTAAACTTAAGCGAAAACCTAAACCCTAACCCTAATCCTAACCCTAACCCTAACCCTAAAACAAAACCTAACCCTAAACGTAACTTTAACCCCAACCCTAACCCTAACCCTAAACCAAACCCTAATCTTAACACAAACCCTAACCCTAATCCTAACCCTAACCCTAACCCTAACCCAACCCCTAACCCGCACCATAACTCTAACCCAAACCCGAACCCTAACCCTAAGCCTAACCCAAATCCTTACCCTAACCCTAACCCTAACCCTAACCCAAACCCTAACCCTAACCCAAACCCTAACCCAAACCCAAACCCTAAAACTAACCCTAACGCTAACCCTAACCCTAACCCTAACCCTAACCCTAACGCTAACCCTAACCATAACCCTAACCCTAAACCTAACCAAACCTAAACCCTAACCCAAACCCTAATCCTAACACTAACCCTAACCGAAAACCTAAACCCTAACCCTACTCCTAACCCTAACCCTAACCCTAACACAAACCCTAACCCTAAACGTAACCTTAATCCAAACCCTAACCCTAACCCAAATCCACACAGAAACCATAATCTTAACACAAACCCTAAAACTAACCCTAACCCTAAACCTAACCATTACCCAAACCCTAACCCTAACCCTAAACCTAACTGAAACACTAATCCTAAACCTAACCCTAACCCTAATGCTAACCCTAAACCTAATTCAAACTCAAACCCTAACCCTAATCCTAACCCGAACCCAAACCCTAACCCTAACCCTAAACCTAACCCAAAACATAACCCAAACCGAAACCCTAACCCTATCCCTAACCCTAACCCTCAACTGTAACCCTAACACATACCCTAAACATAACTCAAACCTAAACCCAAACCCTAACCCTAATCCTAACCCTAACCCTAACCCTAAAACAAAACCTAACCCTAAACGTAACTTTAACCCAAACCCTAACCCTAACCCTAAACCAAACCCTAATCTTAACACAAACCCTAACCCTAATCCTAACCCTAACCGTAACCCTAACTCAAACGTTAACCCTAACCCTAACCCTAACCCAAACCCTAACCCTAACCCTAACCCTAACCCAAACCTAAACCCTAACCCTAAAACCCTAATCCTAAAACTAATGCTAACCCTAAACCTAACCCTAACCCTAGTCGTATCCCTAACCCTAACCCAAACCCTAACAGTAACCCTAACCCTAACCCTAAACCTACATCAAACCCTAAACCTAACAATAACCCTAACCTTAACCTAACCCTAACCCTAACTGAAACACTAACCCTAAACCTAACCCTAACCCTAATGTTAACCCTAAACCTAATTCAAACTCAAACCCTAACCCTAATCCTATCCCGAACCCAAACCCTAAACCTAACCCAAAATATAACCCAAACCGAAACCCTAACCCTAAGACTAAACCTAACACTAAACCCTAACCCTAACACTTACCCTAACCATAACCCAAACCTAAACACAAACACTAACCCTAATCCTAACCGTAAACCTAACCCTAATCCTAGTCCTATCCCTAACCCTAACCGTAACCCTAACCCTAAACTTAACACATACCCAAACCCAAACTCTAAACCTAACTCTAATCCGAACCCTAACCCTAACCCTAATCCTAACCCTAACCCTAACCATAACCCTAATCCAACACCTCACCCTAACCCTAACTCTAACTCAAACCCTAACCTAAACCTAACTCTAAACCAAACCCAAACCCTACCCCTAACCCTAACTCTAACCCAAACACTAACCTAACCCTAAACCTAACCATAACTCAAACCCTCACTCTAACACTAACCCAAACCGTAACCCTAACCCTAACCCAAACCATAACCCAAATAATAACCCTAATCCTAACCCTAACACTAACCTCATCCTTATCCTAACCCTAACACTAACCCTAACCCTAATTCTAACACTAACCCTAAACCTAAACCTTACCCTAACCCTAACCCAAACCCAAACCCTAATCTTAACAAAAACCCTAAACCTAATCCTAACCCTAACCCTAACCCAAACGCTAACCCTAACCCCAACCCTAAACCTAATCCTAACACTAACCCTATTCCTAACCCTAACCCTAACCCAAACTCTAAAAATAACCCTAACCCTAAACCTAAATCAAACCCTAAACCTAACCCTAAACCTAACCCGAACCCAAACCCTAACCCTAACCCTAAACCAACCCTCATTGAAACACTAATCCTAAACCTAACCCGAACCCTAATGCTAACCCTAAACCTAATTCAAACTCAAACCCTAACCCTAATCCTAACCCGAACCCAAACCCTAACCCTAACCCTAAACCTAACACAAAACATAACCCAAACCGAAACCCTAACCCTAACCCTAACCCTAACCCTAAACCCTAACCCTAACACTTACCCTAATCATAACCGAAACCTAAACCCAAACCCTAACCCTAATCCTAACCCTAACCCTAACCCTAATCCTAGTCCTAACCCTAACCCTAACCCTAACCCTAACCGTAACCCTAACCTTAACCCTTACCCAAACCCAAACTCTAAACCAAACTCTAATCGGAACCCTAACGCTAACCCTAATCCTAACCCTAAACCTAACCATAACCCTAATCCAACACCTCAAGCTAACCCTATCTCTAACCTAAACCCTAACCTAAACCTAACTCTAAACCAAACCCAAACCCTAACCCTAACCCTAACTCTAACCCAAACCTTAACCTAACCTAAAACTATCCCTAATTCAAACCCTAACTCTAAAACTAACCGAAACCCTAACCCTAACCCTAACACAGACCATAACCCAAATAATAACCCTAAACCTAACCCTAACCCAAACCCTAACCCTAACCCTAAACCTAACCCAAACCCTAACCCTAACCCTAACCCTAATCCTAACCCCAATGCTAACACTAAACCTAACCCTAACACTAACCCTAACCCTTACCCAAACCCTAACCCTAACCCTAATCCTAACCCTAATGCTAACCCTAACCCTAAATCAAACCCTAAACCTAACCCTAAACCTAACCCGAACCCAAACTCTAACCCTAACCCTAACCCTAATCCTAGTCCTAACCCTAACCCTAACCCTAACCCTAACCCTAAGCTTAACCCTTACCCAAAGCCAAACTCTAAACCTAACTCTAATCGGAACCCTAACCCTAACCCTAACCCTAACGCTAACCCTAACCATAACCCTAACCCTAACCGTAAAGCTAAACCTAGCCATAACCCTAACCCTAACCCTAAACCTAACCAAACCTAAACCATAACCCAAACCCTAATCCTAACCCTAACCCTAACACTAAACCTAACCAAAAAACTAAACCTTAAACCTAATCCTAACCCTAAACCTAACCATAAAACAAAACCTAACCCTAAAGGTAACTTTAACCCAAACCCTAAACCTAACCCTAAACCAAACCCTAATCTTAACACAAACCCTAACCCTAATCCTAACCCTAACCGTAAACCTAACTAAAACGTTAACCCTAACCCTAACCCTAACCCAAACCCTAACCCTAACCCTAACCCTAACCCAAACCCAAACCCTAACCCTAACCCTAATCCTAAAACTAATGCTAACCCTAAACCTAACCCTAACCCTAGTCGTAAGCCTAACCCTAACCCAAACCCTAACACTAACCCTAACCCTAACCCTAACCCTAACCCTAAATCAAACCCTAAACCTAACCCTAACCCTAACCTTAACCTAACCCTAACCCTAACTGAAACACTAATCCTAACCCGAACCCAAACCCTAACCCTAACCCTAAACCTAACCCAAAATATAACCCAAACGGAAACCCTAACCCTAAACCTAACCCTAAACCCTAACCCTAACAATTACCCTAACCATAACCCAAACCTAAACAAAAACCCTAACCCTAATCCGAACCCTAAACCTAAACCTAACCCTAATCCTAGTCCTATCCCTAACCCTAAACGTAACCCTAACCCTAACCCTTACCCTAACCCTAACCCTAACAATAACCCTAATCCAACACCTCACCCTAACTCTAACTCTAACCCAAACCCTAACCTAAACCTAACTCTAAAACAAACCCAAACCCTAACCCTAACCCTAACTCTAACCCAAACCCTAAACTATCTCTAAACCTAACCCTAACTCAAACCCTCACTCTAACACTAACCCAAACCGTAACCCTAACCCTAACCCAAACCATAACCCAAATAATAACCCTAATCCTAACACTAACACTAACCCTAATCCTTATCCTAACACTAACCCTAACCCTAACCCTAACCCTAATTCTAACCCTAACCCTAACCCTAACCCTAACCGTAACCCTAACCCAAACCCAAACCCTAATCTTAACACAAACCCTAACACTAATCCTAACCCTAACCCTAACCCTAACCCAAACCCTAACCCTAAACCTAACCCTAACCCAAACCCTAACCCTAACCCTAACCCTAACCCTAACCCTAACCCTAACCCAAACCCTAACCCTAACCCTAATCCTAACCCTAATGCTAACCCTAATCCTAACCCTAACACTATCCCTAGTCCTAACCCTAACCCTAACCCAAACCCTTACACTAACCCTAAGCCGAACCCTAACCCTAAATCAAACCCTAACCATAACCCTAACCCTAACTCGAACCCAAACCCTAACCATAACCCTAACCCTAACTGAAATACTTATGCTAAACCTAACCCTAACCCTAATGCTAACCCTAAACCTAATTCAAACTCAAACCCTAAACCTAATCCTAACCCTAAACCTAACCTTAACCCTTACCCAAACTCTAAACATAACTCTAATAGGAACCCTAACCCTAACCCTAATCCTAACCCTAACCCTAACGATAAATCTAATCCAAAACCTCACCCTAACCCTAACTCTAACCCAAATCCTAACCTAACCCTAACTCTAAACCAAACCCAAACCGTAACCCTAACCCTAACTCTAACCCAAACCCTAACCTAACCCTAAACCTAACCCTAATTCAAAACCTAACTCTAACACTAACCCAAACCCTAACCCTAACACTAACCCAAACCATAACCCAAATAATAACCCTAATCCTAACCCTAACCTTAACCCTCATCCTTATCCTAACCCTAACCCTAAACCTAATTCTAAACCTAACCCTAACCCTAACCCTAACCCTAACACAAACCCAAACCCTAATTTTAACACAAACCCTAACCCTAATCCTAACTCCAACCCTAAACCTAACCCAAACCCTAACCCTAACCCTAACCCTAACCCTAAACCTAATCTTAACCCTAACCATAATTCTAACCCTAACCCGAACCCTAACCCTAACCCTAACCCTAATCCTAACCAAAACCCAAACCCTAATCTTAACAAAAACCCTAACCCTAATCCTAACCCTAACCCTAAACCAAACCCAAACCCTAACCCTAACCCTAAACCTAACCTAAACCCTAACCCTAACCCTAACCCTAATCCTAACCCTAATGCTAACCCTAAACCTAACCCTAACACTAAACCTAGTCCTAACCCTAACCCTAACCCTAACCCAAACCCTAACACTAACCCTAACCCTAACCCTAACCCTAAATCAAACCCTAAACCTAACCCTAACAATAACCTTAACCCTAACCCTAACCCTAACCCTAACTGAAACACTAATCCTAAACCTAACCCTAACCCTAATGCTAACCCTAAACCTATTTCAAACTCAAACCCTAACCCTAATCCTATCCCGAACCCAGACCCTAACCCTAACCCTAAACCTAGCCCAAAACATAACCCAAACCGAAACCCTAACCCTATCCCTAACCCTAGCCCTAAATTGTATACCTAACACTTACCCTAAACATAACCCAAACCTAAACCCAAACCCTAACCCTAATCCTAACCCTAACACTAACCCTAATCCTAGTCCTAACCCTAACCCTAACCCTAACCCTAACCTTAACCCTTACCCAAACCCAAACTCTAAACCTAACTCTACTCGGAACCCTAACCCTAACCCTAACCCTAACCCTAACCCTAACCCTAACCCTAACCCTAACCCTAACCCTAACTGAAATACTAATCCTAAACCCTAACCCAAACCCTAATCCTAACCCTAACCCTAAC
>CM069551.1:3605000-3607500 GCA_035773235.1 Eospalax fontanierii | reverse complement strand
TAACCCTAGTCCTAACCCTAACCCTAACCCAAACACTAACACTAACCCTAACCCTAACCCTAACCCTAAATCAAACCCTAAACCTAACCCTAAACCTAACCCGAACCCAAACTCTAACCCTTACCCTAACCCTAATCCTAGTCCTAACCCTAACCCTAACCCTAACCCTAACCTTAACCATTACCCAAACCCAAACTCTAAACCTAACTCTAATCGGAACCCTAACCCTAACCCTAACCCTAACGCTAACCCTAACCATAACCCTAACCCTACCCGTAAAGCTAAACGTAGCCATAACCCTAACCCTAACCCTAAACCTAACCAAACCTAAACCATAACCCAAACCCTAATCCTAACCCTAACCCTAACACTAAACCTAACCGAAAACCTAAACCCTAAACCTAATCCTAACCCTAAACCTAACCCTAAAACAAAACCTAACCCTAAACGTAACTTTAACCCAAACCCTAACCTTAACCATAACCAAACCCTAATCTTAACACAAACCCTAACCCTAATCCTAACCCTAACCGTAACCCTAACTCAAACGTTAACCCTAACCCTAACCCTAATCAAACTCTAACCCTAACCCTAACCCTAACCCAAACCCAAACCCTAACCCTAACCCTAATCCTAAAGCTAATGCTAACCCTAAACCTAACCCTAACCCTAGTCGTAACCCTAACCCTAACCCAAACCCTAACACTAACCCTAACCTTAACCCTAACCCTAAATCAAACCCTAAACCTAACCCTAACCCTAACCTTAACCTAACCCTAACCCTAACTGAAACACTAATCCTAAACCTAACCCTAACCCTAATGCTAACCCTAAACCTAATTCAAACTCAAACCCTAACCCTAATCCTAACCCGAACCCAAACCCTAACCCTAACCCTAAACCTAACCCAAAATATAACCCAAACCGAAACCCTAACCCTAACCCTAAACCTAACCCTAAACCCTAACCCTAACACTTACCATAACCATAACCCAAAAATAAACACAAACCCTAACCCTAATCCTAACCCTAAATCTAAACCTAACCCTAATCCTAGTCCTAACCCTAACCCTAACCGTAACCCTAACCCTAACCTTAAACCTTACCCAAACCCAAACTCTAAACCTAACTCTAATCGGAACTCTAACCCTAAGCCTAATCCTAAGCCTAACCCTAACCATAACCCTAATTCAACACCTCACCCTAAATCTAACTCTAACCCAAACCCTAACCTAAACCTAATTCTAAACCAAACCCAAACCCTAACCCTAACCCTAACTCTAACCCAAACGCTAAACTATTTCTAAACCTAACCCTAACTCAAACCCTCACTCTAACATTAACCCAAACCGTAACCCTAACCCTAACCCAAACCATAACCCAATAATAACCCTAATCCTAACCCTAACACTAACCCTAATCCTTATCCTACCCCTAACCCTAACCCTAACCCTAACCCTAACCCTAACCCAAACCCAAACCCTAATCTTAACACAAACCCTAACACCAATCCTAACCCTAAGCCTTACCCTAACCCAAACCCCAACCCCAAACCCAACCCCAACCCAAACCCTAACCATAACCCTAACCCTAACCCTAACCCTAACCCTCACCGAAACCCTAACCCTAACCCTAATCCTAACCCTAATGCTAACCCTAATCCTAACCCTAACACTATCCCTAGTCCTAACCCTAACCCTAACCCAAAACCTTACACTAACCCTAAGCCTAACCCTAACCCTAAATCAAACCCTAAACCTAACCCTAACCCTAACCCGAACCCTAACTGAAATACTTATGCTAAACCTAACCCTAACCCTAATGCTAACCCTAAACCTAATTCAAACTCAAACCCTAACCCTAATCCTAACCCTAAACCTAACCTTAACCCTTACCCAAACCCAAACTCTAAACATAACTCTAATCGGAACCCTAACCCTAACCCTAATCCTAACCCTAACCCTAACGATAAATCTAATCCAAAACCTCACCCTAACCCTAACTCTAACCCAAAGCCTAACCTAACCCTAACTCTAAACCAAACCCAAACCGTAACCCTAACCCTAACTCTAACCCAAACCCTAACCTAACCCTAAACCTAACCCTAACTCAAACCCTAACTCTAACACTAACCCAAACCCTAACCCTAAAACTAACCCAAACCATAACCCAAATAATAACCCTAATCCTAACCCTAACCTTAACCCTCATCCGTATCCTAACCCTAACCCTAAACCTAATTCTAAACCTAACCCTAACCCTAACCCTAACCCTAACACAAACCCACACCCTAATTTTAACACAAACCCTAACCCTAATCCTAACTCCAACCCTAAACCTAACCCAAACCCTAACCCTAACCCTAACCCTAACCCAAAACATAACCCTAACCCTAACCCTAACCATAACCCTAACCCTAACCCTAACCCTAACCCAAACCCTAACACTAACCCTAATCCTAATCCTAATGTTAACCCTAAACCTAACCCTAACACTAACC
>CM069551.1:3597500-3600000 GCA_035773235.1 Eospalax fontanierii | reverse complement strand
AACCTAACACAAAACATAACCCAAACCGAAACCCTAACCCTAACCCTAACCCTAACCCTAAACCCTAACCCTAACACTTACCCTAATCATAACCGAAACCTAAACCCAAACCCTAACCCTAATCCTAACCCTAACCCTAACCCTAATCCTAGTCCTAACCCTAACCCTAACCCTAACCCTAACCGTAACCCTAACCTTAACCCTTACCCAAACCCAAACTCTAAACCAAACTCTAATCGAAACCCTAACCCTAACCCTAATCCTAACCCTAACCCTAACCATAACCCTAATCCAACACCTCACGCTAACCCTATCTCTAACCTAAACCCTAACCTAAACCTAACTCTAAACCAAACCCAAACCCTAACCCTAACCCTAACTCTAACCCAAACCCTAACCTGACCCTAAAACTATCCCTAATTCAAACCCTAACTCTAACACTAACCCAAACCCTAACCCTAACCCTAACACAAACCATAACCCAAATAATAACCCTAACCCTAACCCTAACCCTAACCCTAAACCTAACCCAAACCCTAACCCTAACCCTAACCCTAACCCTAAACCTAACCCTAATGCTAACCCTAAACCTAACCCTAACATTAACCCTCGTCCTAACCCTAACCCTAACCCTAACCCTAACCCTAACCCTAACCCTAACCCTAACCCAAACCCTAACCCTAACCCTAATCCTAACCCTAATGCTAACCCTAAACCTAACCCTAACACTAACCCTAGTCCTAACCCTAACCCTAACCCAAACACTAACACTAACCCTAACCCTAACCCTAACCCTAAATCAAACCCTAAACCTAACCCTAAACCTAACCCGAACCCAAACTCTAACCCTTACCCTAACCCTAATCCTAGTCTTAACCCTAACCCTAACCCTAACCCTAACCTTAACCATTACCCAAACCCAAACTCTAAACCTAACTCTAATCGGAACCCTAACCCTAACCCTAACCCTAACGCTAACCGTAACCATAACCCTAACCCTACGCGTAAAGCTAAACGTAGCCATAACCCTAACCCTAACCCTAAACCTAACCAAACCTAAACCATAACCCAAACCCTAATCCTAACCCTAACCCTAACACTAAACCTAACCGAAAACCTAAACCCTAAACCTAATCCTAACCCTAAACCTAACCGTAAAACAAAACCTAACCCTAAACGTAACTTTAACCCAAACCCTAACCTTAACCATAACCAAACCCTAATCTTAACACAAACCCTAACCCTAATCCTAACCCTAACCGTAACCCTAACTCAAACGTTAACCCTAACCCTAACCCTAATCAAACTCTAACCCTAACCCTAACCCTAACCCAAACCCAAACCCTAACCCTAACCCTAATCCTAAAACTAATGCTAACCCTAAACCTAACCCTAACCCTAGTCGTAACCCTAACCCTAACCCAAACCCTAACACTAACCCTAACCTTAACCCTAACCCTAAATCAAACCCTAAACCTAACCCTAACCCTAACCTTAACCTAACCCTAACCCTAACTGAAACACTAATCCTAAACCTAACCCTAACCCTAATGCTAACCCTAAACCTAATTCAAACTCAAACCCTAACCCTAATCCTAACCCGAACCCAAACCCTAACCCTAACCCTAAACCTAACCCAAAATATAACCCAAACCGAAACCCTAACCCTAACCCTAAACCTAACCCTAAACCCTAACCCTAACACTTACCATAACCATAACCGAAAAATAAACACAAACCCTAACCGTAATCCTAACCCTAAATCTAAACCTAACCCTAATCCTAGTCCTTACCCTAACCCTAACCGTAACCCTAACCCTAACCTTAAACCTTACCCAAACCCAAACTCTAAACCTAACTCTAATCGGAACTCTAACCCTAAGCCTAATCCTAAGCCTAACCCTAACCATAACCCTAATTCAACACCTCACCCTAAATCTAACTCTAACCCAAACCCTAACCTAAACCTAATTCTAAACCAAACCCAAACCCTAACCCTAACCCTAACTCTAACCCAAACGCTAAACTATTTCTAAACCTAACCCTAACTCAAACCCTCACTCTAACATTAACCCAAACCGTAACCCTAACCCTAACCCAAACCATAACCCAATAATAACCCTAATCCTAACCCTAACACTAACCCTAATCCTTATCCTACCCCTAACCCTAACCCTAACCCTAACCCTAACCCTAACCCTAACCCAAACCCAAACCCTAATCTTAACACAAACCCTAACACTAATCCTAACCCTAAGCCTAACCCTAACCCAAACCCTAACCCTAAACCTAACCCTAACCCAAACCCTAACCATAACCCTAACCCTAACCCTAACCCTAACCCTCAATGAAACCCTAACCCTAACCCTAATCCTAACCCTAATGCTAACCCTAATCCTAACCCTAACACTATCCCTAGTCCTAACCCTAACCCTAACCCAAAACCTTACACTAACCCTAAGCCTAACCCTAACCCTAAATCAAACCCTAAACCTAACCC
>CM069551.1:3587500-3592500 GCA_035773235.1 Eospalax fontanierii | reverse complement strand
GCCCTTACCCTACATCAAACCCTAAACCTAACCCAAACCCTAACCTAAACCTAACTGAAAACCAAACCCAAATCCTAACCCTCACCCCAAACCTAACCCAAACACTAACCTAACCCTAAACCTAACCATAACTCAAACCCTCACTCTAACACTAACCCAAACCGTAACCCTAACCCTAAACCAAACCATAACCCAAATAATAACCCTAATCCTAACCCTAACACTAACCCTCATCCTTATCCTAACCCTAACCCTAACCCTAACACTAATTCTAAAACTAACCCTAACCCTAACGCTAACCCTAACCCTAACCCAAACCCAAACCCCAATCTTAACACAAACCCTAACCCTAATCCTAACCCTAACCCTAACTCTAACCCAAACCCTAACCCTAACCCTAACCCTAACACAAACCCCAAACCTAACGCTTACCCTAACCCAAACCCTTACCCTAAGCCTAATCCTAACCGTAATGCTAACCCTAAACCTAAACCTAACACTAACCCTATTCCTAACCCTAACCCTAACCCAAACTCTAACAATAACCCTAACCCTAACCCTAAACCAAACCCTAAACCCAACCCTAAACCTAACCCGAACCCAAACCCTAACCCTAACCCTAACCCTAACCCTAACTGAAACACTAATCCTAAACCTAACCCGAACCCTAATGCTAACCCTAAACCTAATTCAAACTCAAACCCTAACCCTAATCCTAACCCGAACCCAAACCCTAACCCTAACCCTAAACCTAACACAAAACATAACCCAAACCGAAACCCTAACCCTAACCCTAACCCTAACCCTAAACCCTAACCCTAACACTTACCCTAATCATAACCGAAACCTAAACCCAAACCCTAACCCTAATCCTAACCCTAACCCTAACCCTAATCCTAGTTCTAACCCTAACCCTAACCCTAACCCTAACCGTAACCCTAACCTTAACCCTTACCCAAACCCAAACTCTAAACCAAACTCTAATCGAAACCCTAACCCTAACCCTAATCCTAACCCTAACCCTAACCATAACCCTAATCCAACACCTCACGCTAACCCTATCTCTAACCTAAACCCTAACCTAAACCTAACTCTAAACCAAACCCTAACCCTAACCCTAACCCTAACTCTAACCCAAACCCTAACCTGACCCTAAAACTATCCCTAATTCAAACGCTAACTCTAACACTAACCCAAACCCTAACCCTAAC
This sequence comes from Eospalax fontanierii, assembly GCA_035773235.1. NCBI lineage: Eukaryota > Metazoa > Chordata > Mammalia > Rodentia > Spalacidae > Eospalax > Eospalax fontanierii. The sequence goes on along the minus strand of CM069551.1, from coordinate 3,591,289 downwards.
CCTAACACAAACCATAACCCAAATAATAACCCTAACCCTAACCCTAACCCAAACCCTAACCCTAACCCTAAACCTAACCCAAACCCTAACCCTAACCCTAACCCTAACCCTAAACCTAACCCTAATGCTAACCCTAAACCTAACCCTAACATTAACCCTCGTCCTAACCCTAACCCTAACCCTAACCCTAACCCTAACCCTAACCCTAACCCTAACCCAAACCCTAACCCTAACCCTAATCCTAACCCTAATGCTAACCCTAAACCTAACCCTAACACTAACCCTAGTCCTAACCCTAACCCTAACCCAAACACTAACACTAACCCTAACCCTAACCCTAACCCTAAATCAAACCCTAAACCTAACCCTAAACCTAACCCGAACCCAAACTCTAACCCTTACCCTAACCCTAATCCTAGTCCTAACCCTAACCCTAACCCTAACCCTAACCTTAACCATTACCCAAACCCAAACTCTAAACCTAACTCTAATCGGAACCCTAACCCTAACCCTAACCCTAACGCTAACCCTAACCATAACCCTAACCCTACCCGTAAAGCTAAACGTAGCCATAACCCTAACCCTAACCCTAAACCTAACCAAACCTAAACCATAACCCAAACCCTAATCCTAACCCTAACCCTAACACTAAACCTAACCGAAAACCTAAACCCTAAACCTAATCCTAACCCTAAACCTAACCCTAAAACAAAACCTAACCCTAAACGTAACTTTAACCCAAACCCTAACCTTAACCATAACCAAACCCTAATTTTAACACAAACCCTAACCCTAATCCTAACCCTAACCGTAACCCTAACTCAAACGTTAACCCTAACCCTAACCCTAATCAAACTCTAACCCTAACCCTAACCCTAACCCAAACCCAAACCCTAACCCTAACCCTAATCCTAAAACCAATGCTAACCCTAAACCTAACCCTAACCCTAGTCGTAACCCTAACCCTAACCCAAACCCTAACACTAACCCTAACCTTAACCCTATCCCTAAATCAAACCCTAAACCTAACCCTAACCCTAACCTTAACCTAACCCTAACCCTAACTGAAACACTAATCCTAAACCTAACCCTAACCCTAATGCTAACCCTAAACCTAATTCAAACTCAAACCCTAACCCTAATCCTAACCCGAACCCAAACCCTAACCCTAACCCTAAACCTAACCCAAAATATAACCCAAACCGAAACCCTAACCCTAACCCTAAACCTAACCCTAAACCCTAACCCTAACACTTACCATAACCATAACCCAAAAATAAACACAAACCCTAACCCTAATCCTAACCCTAAATCTAAACCTAACCCTAATCCTAGTCCTAACCCTAACCCTAACCGTAACCCTAACCCTAACCTTAAACCTTACCCAAACCCAAACTCTAAACCTAACTCTAATCGGAACTCTAACCCTAAGCCTAATCCTAAGCCTAACCCTAACCATAACCCTAATTCAACACCTCACCCTAAATCTAACTCTAACCCAAACCCTAACCTAAACCTAATTCTAAACCAAACCCAAACCCTAACCCTAACCCTAACTCTAACCCAAACGCTAAACTATTTCTAAACCTAACCCTAACTCAAACCCTCACTCTAACATTAACCCAAACCGTAACCCTAACCCTAACCCAAACCATAACCCAATAATAACCCTAATCCTAACACTAACACTAACCCTAATCCTTATCCTACCCCTAACCCTAACCCTAACCCTAACCCTAACCCTAACCCAAACCCAAACCCTAATCTTAACACAAACCCTAACACTAATCCTAACCCTAAGTCTAACCCTAACCCAAACCCTAACCCTAAACCTAACCCTAACCCAAACCCTAACCATAACCCTAACCCTAACCCTAACCCTAACCCTCACCCAAACCCTAACCCTAACCCTAATCCTAACCCTAATGCTAACCCTAATCCTAACCCTAACACTATCCCTAGTCCTAACCCTAACCCTAACCCAAAACCTTACACTAACCCTAAGCCTAACCCTAACCCTAAATCAAACCCTAAACCTAACCCTAACCCTAACCCGAACCCTAACTGAAATACTTATGCTAAACCTAACCCTAACCCTAATGCTAACCCTAAACCTAATTCAAACTCAAACCCTAACCCTAATCCTAACCCTAAACCTAACCTTAACCCTTACCCAAACCCAAACTCTAAACATAACTCTAATCGGAACCCTAACCCTAACCCTAATCCTAACCCTAACCCTAACGATAAATCTAATCCAAAACCTCACCCTAACCCTAACTCTAACCCAAAGCCTAACCTAACCCTAACTCTAAACCAAACCCAAACCGTAACCCTAACCCTAACTCTAACCCAAACCCTAACCTAACCCTAAACCTAACCCTAACTCAAACCCTAACTCTAACACTAACCCAAACCCTAACCCTAAAACTAACCCAAACCATAACCCAAATAATAACCCTAATCCTAACCCTAACCTTAACCCTCATCCGTATCCTAACCCTAACCCTAAACCTAATTCTAAACCTAACCCTAACCCTAACCCTAACCCTAACACAAACCCAAACCCTAATTTTAACACAAACCCTAACCCTAATCCTAACTCCAACCCTAAACCTAACCCAAACCCTAACCCTAACCCTAACCCTAACCCAAAACATAACCCTAACCCTAACCCTAACCATAACCCTAACCCTAACCCTAACCCTAACCCAAACCCTAACACTAACCCTAATCCTAATCCTAATGTTAACCCTAAACCTAACCCTAACACTAACCCTAGTCCTAACCCTAACCCTAACTCAAACCCTACCACTAACCCTAACCCTAACACTAACCCTAAATCAAACCCTAAACCTAACCCTAACCCTAACCCTAACCTTAACCCTAACCCTAACCCTAACTGAAACACTAATCCTAAACCTAACCCTAACCCTAATCCTAACCCTAACCCTAACCCTAATCCTAGTCCTAACCCTAAACCTAACCGTAACCCTAACCCTAAACTTAACCCATACCCAAACCCAAACTCTAAACCTAACTCTAATCCGATCCCTAACCCTAACCCTAATCCTAACCCTAACCCTAACCATAACCCTAATCCAACACCTCACCCTAACCCTAACTCTAACCCAAACCCTAACCTAAACCTAACTCTAAACCAAACCCAAACCCTAACCCTAACCCTAACTCTAACCCAAAACCTAATCTAACCCTAAACCTAACCCTAATTCAAACCCTCACTCTAACACTAACCCAAACCGTAACCCTAACCCTAACCCAAACCATAACCCAAATAATAACCCTAATCCTAACCCTAACACTAACCGTCATCCTTATCCTAACCCTAACCCTAACCCTAACCCTAATTCTAACCCTAACCCTAAACCTAACCCTAACCCTAACCCCAACACAAACCCTAATCTTAACACAACCCTAACCCTAATCCTAACCCTAACCATAACCCAAACCCTAACCCTAACCCTAACCCTAACCCTAATCCTAACCCTAATGCTAACCCTAAACCTAACCCTAACATTAACCCTCGTCCTAACCCTAACCCTAACCCAAACCCTAACCGTAACCCTAATCCTAACTCCAACCCTAAACCTAACCCAAACCCTAACCCTAAAACTAACACTAACCCAAACCCTAACGCTAACCCTAATCCTAACCCTAACCCTAACCCAAACCCTAACCCTAACCCTAATCCTAACCCTAATGCTAACCCTAAACCTAACCCTAACACTAACCCTAGTCCTAACCCTAACCCTAACCCAAACCCTAACA
>CM069551.1:3552500-3577500 GCA_035773235.1 Eospalax fontanierii | reverse complement strand
CCCAAATCCTTACCCTAACCCTAACCCTAACCCTAACCCAAACCCTAACCCTAACCCAAACCCTAACCCAAACCCAAACCCTAACCCTAACCCTAACGCTAACCCTAACCCTAACCCTAACCCTAACGCTAACCCTAACCATAACCCTAACCCTAAACCTAACCAAACCTAAACCCTAACCCAAACCCTAATCCTAACACTAACCCTAACACTAACCCTAACCGAAAACCTAAACCCTAACCCTACTCCTAACCCTAACCCTAACCCTAACACAAACCCTAACCCTAAACGTAACCTTAATCCAAACCCTAACCCTAACCCTAATCCACACAGAAACCATAATCTTAACACAAACCCTAACCCTAATCCTAACCCTAAACCTAACCCTAACCCAAACGCTAACCCTAACCCTAACCCTAACCCAAACCCTAACCCTAACCCAAACCCTAACCCTAATCCTAACCCTAACCCTAACCCAAACCCTAACACTAACCTTAACCCTAACCCTATCTCAAACCCTATACCTAACCCTAACCCTAACCCGAAACCAAACCCTAACCCTAACTCTAAACCTAACCCAAAACCTAAACCAAACCCCAACACTACCCATAAACCAAATCCTAAATCTAACCCTAACCCTAAACCTAATTCAAACTCTAACCCTAACCCTAACACAAACCCTAACGCTAACCCTAATTCTAACTGAAACCCAAACCCTAACACTAACCCTAACCCAAACCCTAACAATAACCCTAAACCTAAACCTAACCCCTAACCCTAAAACTAACCCTAACCCTAAACCTAACCATTACCCAAACCCTAACCCCAACCCTAAACCTAACTGAAATACTAATCCTAAACCTAACTCGAACCCTAATGCTAACCCTAAACCTAATTCAAACTCAAACCCTAGCCCTAATCCTAGCCCGAACCCAGACCCTAACCCTAACCCTAAACCTAACCCAAAACATAACCCAAACTGAAACCCTAACACTAACCCTATCCCTAACCCTAACCCTAAACCCTAACCCTAACACTAACCCTAACCATAACCCAAACCTAAACAAAAACCCTAACCTTAATCCTAATCGTAACCGTAATCCTAGTCCTAAACCTAACCCTAACCCTAACCCAAACCCTAACACTAACCCTAACCTTAACTCTAACTCTAAATCAAACCCTAAACCTAACCCTAACCCTAACCCTAACACAAACCATAACCCAAATAATAACCCTAATCCTAACCCTAAACCTAACCCTCATCCTTATCCTAACCCTAACCCTAACCCTAATTCTAACCCTAACCCTAACCCTAACCCAAAACCTAACCCTAACCCTAACCCTAACCATAATCTTAACCCTAACCCTAACCCTAACACTAACCCAGATTCAAACCTAACCCTAACCGAAACCCTAACCCTAACCCTAACCCTAAACCAAACCCTAACCCTAACCCTAATCCTAACCCTAATGCTAACCTGAAACCTAACTCAAACTCAAACCCTAACCCTAAGCCTAACCCTAAACCAAACCCTAACCCTAACCCTAACCCTAACCCTAACCCTAACTAAAACCCTAACCCTAACCCTAACCCTAACCCAAACCCTAACCCTAACCCTAATCCTAACCCTAATGCTAACCCGAAACCTAACTCAAACTCAAACCCTAACCCTAAGCTAAACCCTAAACCAAACCCTAACCCTAACCCTAACCCTAACTAAAACCCTAACACTAACCCAACCCGCACCCAAACCCTAACCCTAACCCTAACCCTAACCCTAACACCAAACCCTAACCCAAACCCTAACACTAACCCTAACCCTAACCCTAACCCTAACCTTAACCCTTACCCAAACCCAAACTCTAAACCTAAATCTAATCGGAACCCTAACCCTAACCCTAATCCTAACCCTAACCATAACCATAACCCTAATCCAACACCTCACACTAACCCTAACTCTAACCCAAAGCCTAACCTAACCCTAACTCTAAAGCAAACCCAAACCGTAACACTAACCCTAACTCTAACCCAAACCCTAACCTAACCCTAAACCTAACCCTAACTCAAACCCTAACTCTAACACTAACGCAAACACTAACCCTAACCCTAACTCAAACCATAACCCAAATAATAACCCTAATCCAAACCCTAACCCTAACCCTCATCCTTATCCTAACCCTAACCCTAATTCTAACCCTAACCCTAACCCTAACCCAAAACCTAATCCTAAACCTAACCCTAAACATAATCTTAACACTAACGCTAACCCTAACACTAACCCAGATTCAAACCTAACCCTAACGCAAACCCTAACCCTAAACCTAACCCTAACCCAAACCCTAACCCTAACCCTAATCCTAACCCTAATGCTAACCCTAAACCTAACTCAAACTCAAACCCTAACCCTAAGCCTAACCCTAACCCAAACCCTAACCCTAACCCTAACCCTAACCCTAACTAAAACCCTAACGCTAACCCAACCCGAACGCAAACCCAAAACCCTAACTCGAAACTTAACCGAAAACCTAAACCTAACCGTAATCCTAAACCAAACCCTAACCCTAACACTAACCCTAACCTTAATCCTAAGCCTAACCCTAACCCTAACCCTAACCCTAACCCAAACCCGAACCCTAACCATAACCCTAACCCAAAACCCTAACCCTATCCCTAACCCTAAACCAAACACTAACCCCAATCTTAACCCTAAACCAAACCCTAATCCTAACCCTAACCCTAACACTAACCCTAACCGAAAACCTAAACCCTAACCCTACTCCTAACCCTAACCCTAACCCTTACCCTTACCCAAACCCAAATCCTAAAACTAACCCTAATCCAAACCCTAACCCTAACCCTAATCCTAACCGTAACCCTAACCCTAACACAACCCCTAACCCTCACCCTAACTCTAACACAAACCCGAACCCTAACCCTAACCCTAACCCAAACCCTAACCCTAACCTTAACCCAAACCCTAACCCTTACCTAAACCCTAACCCAAACCCAAAATCTAACCCTAACCCTAACGGTAACCCTAACCATAACCCTAACCTTAACCCTAACGCTAAACCTAACCATAACCCTAACCCTAACCCTAAACCTAACCAAACCTAAACCCTAACCCAAACCCTAATACTAACCCTAACCCTAACACTAACCCTAACCGAAAACCTAAACCCTAACCCTACTCCTAACCCTAACCCTAACCCATAACACAAACCCTAACCCTAAACGTAACCTTAACCCAAACCATAACCCTAACCCTAACCCAAACCCAAACCCTAATCTTAACACAAACCCTAACCCTAACCCTAACCCAAACCCTAACCCTAACCCTAACACTAACCCAAACCCAAACCCTAACCCTAACCCTAATCCTAACCCTAATGCTAACCCTAAACCTAACCCTAACACTAACCCTAGTCCTAACCCTAATCCTAACCCAAACCCTAACACTAACCCTAACCCTAACCCTAACATTAAATCAAACCCTAAACCTAACCCTAAACCTAACCAGAACCCAAACCCTAACCCTAATACTAATCCTAACTGAAACACTAATCCTACACCTAACCCGAACCCTAATGCTAACCCTAAACCTAATTCAAACTCAAGCCCTAACCCTAATCCTAAGCCGAACCCAAACCCTACCCCTAACCCTAAACCTAACCCAAACCCTAACCCTAACCCTAACCCTAACCCTAATCCTAACCCTAATGCTAACCCTAAACCTAACCCTAACATTAACCCTCATCCTAACCCTAACCCTAACCCTAACCCTAACCCTAACCCTAACAGTAACCCTAACCCAAACCCTAAACCTAACCCAAACCCTAACCCTAACCCTAACCCTAACCCTAACCCTATCCCTAACCCTAACAGTAACCCTAACCCAAACCCTAAACCTAACCCAAACCCTAACCCTAACCCTAATCCTAACCCTAATGCTAACCCTAAACCTAACCCTAACACTAACCCTAGTCCTAACCCTAACCCTAACCCAAACCCTAACACCCCTAACCCTAACCCTAACCCTAAATCAAACCCTAAACCTAACCCTAACAATAACCTTAACCCTAACCCTAACCCTAACTGAAACACTAATCCTAAACCTAACCCTAACCCTAATGCTAACCCTAAACCTAATTCAAACTCAAACCCTAACCCTAATCCTAACCCGAACCCAGACCCTAACCCTAACCCTAACCCTAAACCTATCCCAAAACATAACCCAAACCGAAACCCTAACCCTATCCCTAACCCTAAACCTAAACTGTAACCCTAACACTTACCCTAAACATAACCCAAACCTAAACTCAAACCCTAACCCTAATCCTAACCCTAACCCTAACTCTAAAACAAAACCTAACCCTAAACGTAACTTTAACCCAAACCCTAACCCTAACCCTAAACCAAACCCTAATCTTAACACAAACCCTAACCCTAATCCTAACCCTAACCGTAACCCTAACGCAAACGTTAACCCTAACCCTAACCCTAACCCAAACCCTAACCCTAACCCTAACCCTAACCCAAACCCAAACCCTAACCCTAAAACCCTAATCCTAAAACTAATGCTAACCCTAAACCTAACCCTAACCCTAGTCGTATCCCTAACCCTAACCCAAACCCTAACACTAACCCTAACCCTAACCCTAACCCTACATCAAACCCTAAACCTAACAATAACCCTAACCTTAACCTAACCCTAACCCTAACTGAAACACTAACCCTAAACCTAACCCTAACCCTAATGGTAACCCTAAACCTAATTCAAACTCAAACCCTAACCCTAATCCTATCCCGAACCCAAACCCTAAACCTAACCCTAAACCTAACCCAAAATATAACCCAAACCGAAACCCTAACCCTAACCCTAAACCTAACCCTAAACCCTAACCCTAACACTTACCCTAACCATAACCCAAACCTAAACACAAACCCTAACCCTAATCCTAACCCTAAACCTAACCCTAATCCTAGTCCTATCCCTAACCCTAACCGTAACCCTAACCCTAAACTTAACACATACCCAAACCCAAACTCTAAACCTAACTCTAATCCGAACCCTAACCCTAACCCTAATCCTAACCCTAACCCTAACCATAACCCTAATCCAACACCTCACCCTAACCCTAACTCTAACCCAAACCCTAACCTAAACCTAACTCTAAACCAAACCCAAACCCTAACCCTAACCCTAACTCTAACCCCAACCCTAACCTAACCCTAAACCTAACCATAACTCAAACCCTCACTCTAACACTAACCCAAACCGTAACCCTAACCCTAACCCAAACCATAACCCAAATAATAACCCTAATCCTAACCCTAACACTAACCTCATCCTTATCCTAACCCTAACCCTAACCCTAACCCTAATTCTAACACTAACCCTAAACCTAACCCTTACCCTAACCCTAACCCAAACCCAAACCCTAATCTTAACAAAAACCCTAACCCTAATCCTAACCCTAACCCTAACCCTAACCCAAACCCTAACCCTAACCCTAATCCTAACCCTAACACTAACCCTCATCCTTATCCTAACCCTAACCCTAACCCTAACCCTAATGCTAACCCTAAACCTAACCCTAACACTAACCCTATTCCTAACCCTAACCCTAACCCTAACCCAAACTCTAACAATAACCCTAACCCTAAACCTAAATCAAACCCTAAACCTAACCCTAAACCTAACCCGAACCCAAACCCTAACCCTAACCCTAACCCAACCCTAACTGAAACACTAATCCTAAACCTAACCCGAACCCTAATGCTAACCCTAAACCTAATTCAAACTCAAACCCTAACCCTAATCCTAACCCGAACCCAAACCCTAACCCTAAACCTAAACCTAACACAAAACATAACCCAAACCGAAACCCTAACCCTAACCCTAACCCTAAACCCTAACCCTAACACTTACCCTAATCATAACCGAAACCTAAACCCAAACCCTAACCCTAATCCTACCCCTAACCCTAACCCTAATCCTAGCCCTAACCCTAACCCTCACCATAACCCTCACAGTAACCCTCATCTTTACCCTTACCCAAACCCAAACTCTAAACCAAACTCTACTCGGAACCCTAATCCTAACCCTAATCCTAACCCTAATCCTAACCATAACCCTAATCCAACACCTCAAGCTAACCCTATCTCTAACCTAAACCCTAACCTAAACCTAACTCTAAACCAAACCCAAACCCTAACCCTAACCCTAACTCTAACTCAAACCCTAACCTAACCTAAAACTATCCCTAATTCAAACCCTAACTCTAACACTAACCCAAACCCTAACCCTAACCCTAACACAAACCATAACCCAAATAATAACCCTAACCCTAACCCTAACCCAAACCCTAACCCTACCCCTAAACCTAACCCAACCCCTAACCCTACCACTAACCCTAACCCTAATCCTACCCCTAATGCTAACCCTAAACCTAACCCTAACATTAACCCTCGTCCTAACCCTAACCCTAACCCTAACCCTAACCCTAACCCTAAGCCTAACCCTAACCCTAACCCTAACCCAAACCCTAACCCTAAACCTAATCCTAACCCTAATGCTAACACTAAACCTAACCCTAACACTAACCCTAGTCCTAACCCTAACCCTAACCCAAACCCTAACACTAACCCTAACCCTAACCCTAACCCTAAATCAAACCCTAAACCTAACCCTAAACCTAACCCGAACCCAAACTCTAACCCTAACCCTAACCCTAATCCTAGTCCTAACCCTAACCCTAACCCTAACCCTAACCTTAACCCTTACGCAAACCCAAACTCTAAACCTAACTCTAATCGGAACCCTAACCCTAACCCTAACCCTAACGCTAACCCTAACCATAACCCTAACCCTAACCGTAAAGCTAAACCTAGCCATAACCCTAACCCTAACCCTAAACCTAACCAAACCTAAACCATAACCCAAACCCTAATCCTAACCCTAACCCTAACACTAAACCTAACCGAAAACCTAAACCTTAAACCTAATCCTAACCCTAAACCTAACCCTAAAACAAAACCTAACCCTAAAGGTAACTTTAACCCAAACCCTAACCCTAACCCTAAACCAAACCCTAATCTTAACACAAACCCTAACCCTAATCATAACCCTAACCGTAACCCTAACTAAAACGTTAACCCTAACCCTAACCCTAACCCAAACCCTAACCCTAACCCTAACCCTAACCCTAACCCTAACCCTAACCCTAACCCTAACCATAACCCAAATAATAACCCTCATCCTAACACTAACACTAACCCTAATCCTTATCCTAACACTAACCCTAACCCTAACCCTAACCCTAATTCTAACCCTAACCCTAACCCTAACCCTAACCCTAACCCTAACCCAAACCCAAACCCTAATCTTAACACAAACCCTAACACTAATCCTAACCCTAACCCTAACCCTAACCCAAACCCTAACCCTAAACCTAACCCTAACCCAAACCGTAACCCTAACCCTAACCCTAACCCTAACCCTACATCAAACCCTAAACCTAACAATAACCCTAACCTTAACCTAAACCTAACCCTAACTGAAACACTAACCCTAAACCTAACCCTAACCCTAATGGTAACCCTAAACCTAATTCAAACTCAAACCCTAACCCTAATCCTATCCCGAACCCAAACCCTAAACCTAACCCTAAACCTAACCCAAAATATAACCCAAACCGAAACCCTAACCCTAACCCTAAACCTAACCCTAAACCCTAACCCTAACACTTACCCTAACCATAACCCAAACCTAAACACAAACCCTAACCCTAATCCTAACCCTAAACCTAACCCTAATCCTAGTCCTATCCCTAACCCTAACCGTAACCCTAACCCTAAACTTACCACATACCCAAACCCAAACTCTAAACCTAACTCTAATCCGAACCCTAACCCTAACCCTAATCCTAACCCTAACCCTAACCATAACCCTAATCCAACACCTCACCCTAACCCTAACTCTAACCCAAACCCTAACCTAAACCTAACTCTAAACCAAACCCAAACCCTAACCCTAACCCTAACTCTAACCCCAACCCTAACCTAACCCTAAACCTAACCATAACTCAAACCCTCACTCTAACACTAACCCAAACCGTAACCCTAACCCTAACCCAAACCATAACCCAAATAATAACCCTAATCCTAACCCTAACACTAACCTCATCCTTATCCTAACCCTAACCCTAACCCTAACCCTAATTCTAACACTAACCCTAAACCTAACCCTTACCCTAACCCTAACCCAAACCCAAACCCTAATCTTAACAAAAACCCTAACCCTAATCCTAACCCTAACCCTAACTGAAACACTAATCCTAAACCTAACCCTAACCCTAATGCTAACCCTAAACCTAATTCAAACTCAAACCCTAACCCTAATCCTAACCCGAACCCAGACCCTAACCCTAACCCTAAATCTATCCCAAAACATAACCCAAACCGAAACCCTAACCCTATCCCTAACCCTAAACCTAAACTGTAACCCTAACACTTACCCTAAACATAACCCAAACCTAAACTCAAACCCTAACCCTAATCCTAACCCTAACCCTAACTCTAAAACAAAACCTAACCCTAAACGTAACTTTAACCCAAACCCTAACCCTAACCCTAAACCAAACCCTAATCTTAACACAAACCCTAACCCTAATCCTAACCCTAACCGTAACCCTAACGCAAACGTTAACCCTAACCCTAACCCTAACCCAAACCCTAACCCTAACCCTAACCCTAACCCAAACCCAAACCCTAACCCTAAAACCGTAATCCTAAAACTAATGCTAACCCTAAACCTAACCCTAACCCTAGTCGTATCCCTAACCCTAACCCAAACCCTAACACTAACCCTAACCCTAACCCTAACCCTACATCAAACCCTAAACCTAACAATAACCCTAACCTTAACCTAACCCTAACCCTAACTGAAACACTAACCCTAAACCTAACCCTAACCCTAAAGGTAACCCTAAACCTAATTCAAACTCAAACCCTAACCCTAATCCTATCCCGAACCCAAACCCTAAACCTAACCCTAAACCTAACCCAAAATATAACCCAAACCGAAACCCTAACCCTAACCCTAAACCTAACCCTAAACCCTAACCCTAACACTTACCCTAACCATAACCCAAACCTAAACACAAACCCTAACCCTAATCCTAACCCTAAACCTAACCCTAATCCTAGTCCTATCCCTAACCCTAACCGTAACCCTAACCCTAAACTTAACACATACCCAAACCCAAACTCTAAACCTAACTCTAATCCGAACCCTAACCCTAACCCTAATCCTAACCCTAACCCTAACCATAACCCTAATCCAACACCTCACCCTAACCCTAACTCTAACCCAAACCCTAACCTAAACCTAACTCTAAACCAAACCCAAACCCTAACCCTAACCCTAACTCTAACCCCAACCCTAACCTAACCCTAAACCTAACCATAACTCAAACCCTCACTCTAACACTAACCCAAACCGTAACCCTAACCCTAACCCAAACCATAACCCAAATAATAACCCTAATCCTAACCCTAACACTAACCTCATCCTTATCCTAACCCTAACCCTAACCCTAACCCTAGTTCTAACACTAACCCTAAACCTAACCCTTACCCTAACCCTAACCCAAACCCAAACCCTAATCTTAACAAAAACCCTAACCCTAATCCTAACCCTAACCCTAACCCTAACCCAAACCCTAACCCTAACCCTAATCCTAACCCTAACACTAACCCTCATCCTTATCCTAACCCTAACCCTAACCCTAACCCTAATGCTAACCCTAAACCTAACCCTAACACTAACCCTATTCCTAACCCTAACCCTAACCCTAACCCAAACTCTAACAATAACCCTAACCCTAAACCTAAATCAAACCCTAAACCTAACCCTAAACCTAACCCGAACCCAAACCCTAACCCTAACCCTAACCCAACCCTAACTGAAACACTAATCCTAAACCTAACCCGAACCCTAATGCTAACCCTAAACCTAATTCAAACTCAAACCCTAACCCTAATCCTAACCCGAACCCAAACCCTAACCCTAACCCTAAACCTAACACAAAACATAACCCAAACCGAAACCCTAACCCTAACCCTAACCCTAAACCCTAACCCTAACACTTACCCTAATCATAACCGAAACCTAAACCCAAACCCTAACCCTAATCCTAACCCTAACCCTAACCCTAATCCTAGTCCTAACCCTAACCCTAACCCTAACCCTAACCGTAACCCTAATCTTAACCCTTACCCAAACCCAAACTCTAAACCAAACTCTAATCGGAACCCTAACCCTAACCCTAATCCTAACCCTAACCCTAACCATAACCCTAATCCAACACCTCAAGCTAACCCTATCTCTAACCTAAACCCTAACCTAAACCTAACTCTAAACCAAACCCAAACCCTAACCCTAACCCTAACTCTAACTCAAACCCTAACCTAACCTAAAACTATCCCTAATTCAAACCCTAACTCTAACACTAACCCAAACCCTAACCCTAACCCTAACACAAACCATAACCCAAATAATAACCCTAACCCTAACCCTAACCCAAACCCTAACCCTAACCCTAAACCTAACCCAAACCCTAACCCTAACACTAACCCTAACCCTAATCCTAACCCTAATGCTAACCCTAAACCTAACCCTAACATTAACCCTCGTCCTAACCCTAACCCTAACCCTAACCCTAACCCTAAGCCTAACCCTAACCCTAACCCTAACCCAAACCCTAACCCTAAACCTAATCCTAACCCTAATGCTAACACTAAACCTAACCCTAACACTAACCCTAGTCCTAACCCTAACCCTAACCCAAACCCTAACACTAACCCTAACCCTAACCCTAACCCTAAACCAAACCCTAAACCTAACCCTAAACCTAACCCGAACCCAAACTCTAACCCTAACCCTAACCCTAATCCTAGTCCTAACCCTAACCCTAACCCTAACCCTAACCTTAACCCTTACGCAAACCCAAACTCTAAACCTAACTCTAATCGGAACCCTAACCCTAACCCTAACCCTAACGCTAACCCTAACCATAACCCTAACCCTAACCGTAAAGCTAAACCTAGCCATAACCCTAACCCTAACCCTAAACCTAACCAAACCTAAACCATAACCCAAACCCTAATCCTAACCCTAACCCTAACACTAAACCTAACCGAAAACCTAAACCTTAAACCTATTCCTAACCCTAAACCTAACCCTAAAACAAAACCTAACCCTAAAGGTAACTTTAACCCAAACCCTAACCCTAACCCTAAACCAAACCCTAATCTTAACACAAACCCTAACCCTAATCCTAACCCTAACCGTAACCCTAACTAAAACGTTAACCCTAACCCTAACCCTAACCCAAACCCTAACCCTAACCCTAACCCTAACCCTAACCCCATCCCTTACCATCACCATAATCCAAATAATAACCTTCATCCTAACACTAACACTAACCCTAATCCTTATCCTAACACTAACCCTAACCCTAACCCTAACCCTAATTCTAACCCTAACCCTAACCCTAACCCTAACCCTAACCCTAACCCAAACCCAAACCCTAATCTTAACACAAACCCTAACACTAATCCTAACCCTAACCCTAACCCTAACCCAAACCCTAACCCTAAACCTAACCCTAACCCAAACCCTAACCCTAACCCTAACCCTAACCCTAACCCAAACCCTAACCCTAACCCTAATCCTAACCCTAATGCTAACCCTAATCCTAACCCTAACACTATCCCTAGTCATAACCCTAACCCTAACCCAAACCCTTACACTAACCCTAAGCCTAACCCTAACCCTAAATCAAACCCTAACCCTAACCCTAACCCTAACTCGAACCCAAACCCTAACCCTAACCCTAACCCTAACTGAAATACTTATGCTAAACCTAACCCTAACCCTAATGCTAACCCTAAACCTAATTCAAACTCAAACCCTAACCCTAACCCTAATCCTAACCCTAAACCTAACCTTAACCCTTACCCAAACTCTAAACATAACTCTAATCGGAACCCTAACCCTAACCCTAATCCTAACCCTAACCCTAACGATAAATCTAATCCAAAACCTCACCCTAACCCTAACTCTAACCCAAAGCCTAACCTAACCCTAACTCTAAACCAAACCCAAACCGTAACCCTAACCCTAACTCTAACCCAAACCCTAACCTAACCCTAAACCTAACCCTAACTCAAACCCTAACTCTAACACTAACCCAAACCCTAACCCTAACACTAACCCAAACCATAACCCAAATAATAACCCTAATCCTAACCCTAACCTTAACCCTCATCCTTATCCTAACCCTAACCCTAAACCTAATTCTAAACCTAACCCTAACCCTAACCCAAACCCTAACACAAACCCAAACCCTAATTTTAACACAAACCCTAACCCTAATCCTAACTCCAAACCTAAACCTAACCCAAACCCTAACCCTAACCCTAACCCTAACCCAAAACATAACCCTAACCCTAACCCTAATCCTAACCCTATCCCTAACCCAAACCCTAACACTAACCCTAATCCTAATCCTAATGCTAACCCTAAACCTAACCCTAACACTAACCCTAGTCCTAACCCTAACCCTAACTCAAACCCTAACACTAACCCTAACCCTAACCCTAACCCTAAATCAAACCCTAAACCTAACCCTAACCCTAACCTTAAGCCTAACCCTAACCCTAACTGAAACACTAATCCTAAACCTAACCCTAACCCTAATGCTAACCTTACACCTAATTCAAACTCAAACCCTAACCCTAATCATAACCCGAACCCAAAACCTATCCCTAACCCTAAACCTAGCCCAAAACATAACCCAAACCGAAACCCTAACCCTAACCCTAACCCTAATCCTAAACTGTAACCCTAACACTTACCCTAATCATAACCCAAACCTAAACCCAAACCCTAACCCTAATCCTAACCCTAACCCTAACCCTAATCCTAGTTCTAAACCTAACCCTAACCCTAACCCTAACCTTAACCGTAACCCAAACCCAAACTCTAAACCTAACTCTAATCGGAACCCTAACCCTAAACCTAACCCTAACGCTAACCCTAACCATAACCCTAACCCTAACCGTAAAGCTAAACCTAACCATAACCCTAACCCTAACCCTAAACCTAACCAAACCTAAACCCTAACCCAAACCCTAATCCTAACCCTAACCCTAACACTAAACCTAACCGAAAACCTAAACCCTAAACCTAATCCTAACCCTCACTGTAACCCTAAAACAAAACCTAACCCTAAACGTAACTTTAACCCAAACCCTAACCCTAACTCTAAACCAAACCCTCATCTTAACACAAACCCTAACCCTAATCCTAACCCTAACCGTAACCCTAACTCAAACGTTAACCCTAACCCTAACCCTAACCCAAACCCTAACCCTAACCCTAACCCTACACCAAACCCAAACCCTAACTCTAACCCTAATCCTAAAACTAATGCTAACCCTAAACCTAACCCTAACCCTAGTCGTAACCCTAACCCTAACCCAAACCCTAACATTAACCCTAACCCTAACCCTAACCCTAAATCAAACCCTAAACCTAACCCTAACCCTAACCTTAACCTAACCCTAACCCTACCTGAAACACTACTCCTAAACCTAATCCTAACCCTAATGCTAACCCTAAACCTAATTCAAACTCAAACCCTAACCCTAATCCTAACCCGAACCCAAACCCTAACCCTAACCCTAAACCTAACCCAAAATATAACCCAAACCGAAACCCTAACCCTAACCCTAACCTTAACCCTAACCATAACCCAAACCTAAACACAAACCCTAACCCTAATCCTAACCCTAAACCTAACCCTAATCCTAGTCCTATCCCTAACCCTAACCGTAACCCTAACCTTAACCCTTACCCAAACCCAAACTCTAAACCTAACTCTAATCGGAACCCTAACCCTAACCCTAATCCTAACCCTAACCCTAACCATAACCCTAATGCAAAACCTCACCCTAACCCTAACTCTAACCCAAACCCTAACCTAAACACAACTCTAAACCAAACCCAAACCCTAACCCTAACCCTAACTCTAACCCAAACCCTAACCTAACCCTAAACCTAACCCTAACTCAAACCCTCACTCTAACACTAATCCAAACCGTAACCCTAACCCTAACCCAAACCATCACCCAAATAATAACCCTAATCCTAACCCTAACACTAACCCTCATCCTTATTCTAACCCTAACCCTAACCGAAACCCAAACCCTAATCTTAACACAAACCCTAACCCTAATCCTAACCCTAACCCAAACCCTAACCCTAACCCTAACCCTAACCCTAACCCTAACCCTAACCCAAACCCTAACCCTAACCCTAATCCTAACCCTAATGCTAACCCTAAACCTAACCCTAAAACTAACCCTAGTCCTAACCCTAACCCTAACCCAAACCCTTACACTAACCCTAAGCCTAACCCTAACCCTAAATCAAACCCTAACCCTAACCCTAACCCTAACCCGAACCCAAACCCTAACCCTAACCCTAACCCTAACTGAAATACTTATCCTAAACCTAACCCTAACCCTAATGCTAACCCTAAACCTAATTCAAACTCAAACCCTAACCCTAATCCTAACCCTAAACCTAACCTTAACCCTTACCCACACCCAAACTCTAAACATAACTCTAATCGGAACCCTAACCCTAACACTAATCCTAACCCTAACCCTAACCATAACCCTAATCCAACACCTCACACTAACCCTAACTCTAACCCAAAGCCTAACCTAACCCTAACTCTAAAGCAAACCCAAACCGTAACACTAACCCTAACCCTAACCCAAACCCTAACCCTAAACCTAACCCTAACCCTTATCCTAACCCTAAACCTAACCCTAACACTAACCCTAGTCCTAAACCTAACCCTAACCCAAACCCTAACACTAAACCTAACCCTAACCCTAACCCTAAATCAAACCCTAACCCTATAACTAACCCTAACCCGAACCCAAACCCTAACCCTAACCCTAACCCTAACTGAAACACTAATCCTAAACCTAACCCTAACCCTAACGCTAACCCTAAACCTAACTCAAACTCAAACCCTAACCCTATTCCTAACCCGATCCCAAACACTAACCCTAACCCTAAACCTAACCCAAAACATAACCCAAACCGTAACCCTAACCCTAAATCTAACCTTAACCCTAAACCCTAACCCTAACACTAACCCAAACCTAAACACAAACCCTAACCCTAATCCTAACCCTAACCGTAACCCTAATCCTAGTCCTAACCCTAACCCTAACACTAACACTAACCTTAAGCTTTACCCAAACACAAACTCTAAACCTAACTCTAATCGGAACCCTAACCCAAACCCTAATCCTACCTCTAACCCTAACCATAACCCTAATCCAACACCTCACACTAACCCTAACTCTAACCCAAAGCCTAACCTAACCCTAACTCTAAAGCAAACCCAAACCGTAACACTAACCCTAACTCTAACCCAAACCCTAACCTAACCCTAAACCTAACCCTAACTCTAACACTAACGCAAACACTAACCCTAACCCTAACTCAAACCATAACCCAAATCATAACCCTAATCCAAACCCTAACCCTAACCCTCATCCTTATCCTAACCCTAACCCTAATTCTAACCCTAACCCTAACCCTAATTCTAACCCTAACCCTAACCCTAACCCAAAACCTAATCCTAAACCTAACCCTAAACATAATCTTAACACTAACGCTAACCCTAACACTAACCCAGATTCAAACCTAACCCTAACGCAAACCCTAACCCTAAACCTATCCCTAACCCAAACCCTAACCCTAACCCTAATCCTAACCCTAATGCTAACCCTAAACCTAACTCAAACTCAAACCCTAACCCTAAGCCTAACCCTATCCCAAACCCTAACCCTAACCCTAACCCTAACCCTAACTAAAACCCTAACGCTAACCCAACCCGAACGCAAACCCAAAACCCTAACCCGAAACTTAACCGAAAACCTAAACCTAACCGTAATCCTAAACCAAACCCTAACCCTAACACTAACCCTAACCCTAATCTTAAGCCTAACACTAACCCTAACCCTAACTCTAACCCAAACCCGAACCCTAACCATAACCCTAACCCAAAACCCTAACCCTATCCCTAACCCTAAACCAAACACTAACCCGAATCTTAACCCTAAACCAAACCCTAATCCTAACCCTAACCCTAACACTAACCCTAACCGAAAACCTAAACCCTAACCCTACACCTAACCCTAACCCTAACCCTTACCCTTACCCAAACCCAAATCCTAAAACTAACCCTAATCCAAACCCTAACCCTAACCCTAATCCTAAACGTAACCCTAACCCTAACACAACCCCTAACCCTCACCCTAACTCTAACACAAACCCGAACCCTAACCCTAACCCTAACCCAAACCCTAACCCTAACCCTAACCCAAACCCTAACCCTTACCCAAACCCTAACCCAAACCCAAAATCTAACCCTAACCCTAACGGGAACCCTAACCATAACCCTAACCTTAACCCTAACGCTAAACCTAACCATAACCCTAACCCTAACCCTAAACCTAACCAAACCTAAACCCTAACCCAAACCCTAATACTAACCGTAACCCTAACACTAACCCTAACCGAAAACCTAAACCCTAACCCTACACCTAACCCTAACCCTAACCCTAACACAAACCCTAACCCTAAACGTATACTTAACCCAAACCCTAACCCTAACCCTAACCCAAACCCAAACCCTAATCTTAACACAAACCCTAACCCTAACCCTAACCCTAACACTAACCCTAACCCACACCCCAACCCTCACCCTAATCCTAACCCTAATGCTAACCCTAAACCTAACCCTAACACTAACCCTAGTCCTAACCCTAATCCTAACCCAAACCCTAACACTAACCCTAACCCTAACCCTAACATTAAATAAACCCTAAACCTAACCCTAAACCTAACCAGAACCCAAACCCTAACCCTAATACTAATCCTAACTGAAACACTAATCCTAAACCTAACCCGAACCTTAATGCTAACCCTAAACCTAATTCAAACTCAAGCCCTAACCCTAATCCTAAGCCGAACCCAAACCCTACCCCTAACCCTAAACCTAACCCAAACCCTAACCCTAACCCTAACCCTAACCCTAATCCTAACCCTAATGCTAACCCTAAACCTAACCCTAACATTAACCCTCATCCTAACCCTAACCCTAACCCTAACCCTAACCCTAACAGTAACCCTAACCCAAAACCTAAACCTAACCCAAACCCTAACCCTAACCCTAACCCTAACCCTAACCCTAACCCTAACCCTAACAGTAACCCTAACCCAAACCCTAAACCTAACCCAAACCCTAACCCTAACCCTAACCCTAACCCTAACCCTAATCCTAACCCTAATGCTAACCCTAAACCTAACCCTAACATTAACCCTCGTCCGAACCCTAACCCTAACCCAAACCCTACCCCTAACCCTAATCCTAACTCCAACCCTAAACCTAACCCAAACCATAACCCTAAAACTAACCCTAACCCAAACCCTAACCCTAACCCTAACCCTAACCCTAATCCTAACCCTAATGCTAACCCTAAACCTAAACCTAACATTAACCCTCGTCCTAACCCTAACCCTAACCCTAACCCTAACCCTAACAGTAACCCTAACCCAAACCCTAAACCTAACCCAAACCCTAACCATAACCCTAACCCTAACCCTAACCTTAACCCTAACCCTAACAGTAACCCTAACCCAAACCCTAAACCTAACCCAAACCCTAACCCAAACCCTAACCCTAACCCTAATCCTAACCCTAATGCTAACCCTAAACCTAACCCTAACACTAACCCTAGTCCTAACCCTAACCCTAACCCAAACCCTAACACCCCTAACCCTAACCCTAACCCTAAATCAAACCCTAAACCTAACCCTAACAATAACCTTAACCCTAACCCTAACCCTAACTGAAACACTAATCCTAAACCTAACCCTAACCCTAATGCTAACCCTAAACCTAATTCAAACTCAAACCCTAACCCTAATCCTAACCCGAACCCAGACACTAACCCTAACCCTAAACCTAGCCCAAAACATAACCCAAACCGAAACCCTAACCCTATCCCTAACCCTAACCCTAAACTGTAACCCTAACACTTACCCTAAACATAACCCAAACCTAAACTCAAACCCTAACCCTAATCCTAACCCTAACCCTAACCCTAAAACAAAACCTAACCCTAAACGTAACTTTAACCCAAACCCTAACCCTAACCCTAAACCAAACCCTAATCTTAACACAAACCCTAACCCTAATCCTAACCCTAACTGTAACCCTAACGCAAACGTTAACCCTAACCCTAACCCTAACCCAAACCCTAACCCTAACCCTAACCCTAACCCAAACCCAAACCCTAACCCTAAAACCCTAATCCTAAAACTAATGCTAACCCTAAACCTAACCCTAACCCTAGTCGTATCCCTAACCCTAACCCAAACCCTAACACTATCCCTAACCCTAACCCTATCCCTACATCAAACCCTAAACCTAACAATAACCCTAACCTTAACCTAACCCTAACCCTAACTGAAACACTAACCCTAAACCTAACCCTAACCCTAATGGTAACCCTAAACCTAATTCAAACTCAAACCCTAACCCTAATCCTATCCCGAACCCAAACCCTAAACCTAACCCTAAACCTAACCCAAAATATAACCCAAACCGAAACCCTAACCCTAACCCTAAACCTAACCCTAAACCCTAACCCTAACACTTACCCTAACCATAACCCAAACCTAAACACAAACCGTAACCCTAATCCTAACCCTAAACCTAACCCTAATCCTAGTCCTATCCCTAACCCTAACCGTAACCCTAACCCTAAACTTAACACATACCCAAACCCAAACTCTAAACCTAACTCTAATCCGAACCCTAACCCTAACCCTAATCCTAACCCTAACCCTAACCCTAATCCAACACCTCACCCTACCCCTAACTCTAACCCAAACCCTAACCTAAACCTAACTCTAAACCAAACCCAAACCCTAACCCTAACCCTAACTCTAACCCCAACCCTAACCTAACCCTAAACCTAACCATAACTCAAACCCTCACTCTAACACTAACCCAAACCGTAACCCTAACCCTAACCCAAACCATAACCCAAATAATAACCCTAATCCTAACCCTAACACTAACCTCATCCTTATCCTAACCCTAAACCTAACCCTAACCCTAATTCTAACACTAACCCTAAACCTAACCCTTACCCTAACCCTAACCCAAACCCAAACCCTAATCTTAACAAAAACCCTAACCCTAATCCTAACCCTAACCCTAACCCTAACCCAAACCCTAACCCTAACCCTAATCCTAACCCTAACACTAACCCTCATCCTTATCCTAACCCTAACCCTAACCCTAACCCTAATGCTAACCCTAAACCTAACCCTAACACTAACCCTATTCCTAACCCTAACCCTAACCCTAACCCAAACTCTAACAATAACCCTAACCCTAAACCTAAATCAAACCCTAAACCTAACCCTAAACCTAACCCGAACCCAAACCCTAACCCTAACCCTAACCCAACCCTAACTGAAACACTAATCCTAAACCTAACCCGAACCCTAATGCTAACCCTAAACCTAATTCAAACTCAAACCCTAACCCTAATCCTAACCCGAACCCAAACCCTAACCCTAACCCTAAACCTAACACAAAACATAACCCAAACCGAAACCCTAACGCTAACCCTAACCCTAAACCCTAACCCTAACACTTACCCTAATCATAACCGAAACCTAAACCCAAACCCTAACCCTAATCCTAACCCTAACCCTAACCCTAATCCTAGTCCTAACCCTAACCCTAACCCTAACCCTAACCGTAACCCTAACTAAAACCCTAACGCTAACCCAACCCGAACGCAAACCCAAAACCCTAACCCGAAACTTAACCGAAAACCTAAACCTAACCGTAATCCTAAACCAAACCCTAACCCTAACACTAACCCTAACCCTAATCTTAAGCCTAACACTAACCCTAACCCTAACTCTAACCCAAACCCGAACCCTAACCATAACCCTAACCCAAAACCCTAACCCTATCCCTAACCCTAAACCAAACACTAACCCGAATCTTAACCCTAAACCAAACCCTAATCCTAACCCTAACCCTATCACTAACCCTAACCGAAAACCTAAACCCTAACCCTACACCTAACCCTAACCCTAACCCTTACCCTTACCCAAACCCAAATCCTAAAACTAACCCTAATCCAAACCCTAACCCTAACCCTAATCCTAAACGTAACCCTAACCCTAACACAACCCCTAACCCTCACTCTAACTCTAACACAAACCCGAACCCTAACCCTAACCCTAACCCAAACCCTAACCCTAACCCTAACCCAAACCCTAACCCTTACCCAAACCCTAACCCAAACCCAAAATCTAACCCTAACCCTAACGGTAACCCTAACCATAACCCTAACCTTAACCCTAACGCTAAACCTAAACATAACCCTAACCCTAACCCTAAACCTAACCAAACCTAAACCCTAACCCAAACCCTAATACTAACCGTAACCCTAACACTAACCCTAACCGAAAACCTAAACCCTAACCCTACACCTAACCCTAACCCTAACCCTAACACAAACCCTAACCCTAAACGTAAACTTAACCCAAACCCTAACCCTAACCCTAACCCAAACCCAAACCCTAATCTTAACACAAACCCTAACCCTAACCCTAACCCAAACCCTAACCCTAACCCTAACACTAACCCTAACCCAAACCCTAACCCTCACCCTAATCCTAACCCTAATGCTAACCCTAAACCTAACCCTAACACTAACCCTAGTCCTAACCCTAATCCTAACCCAAACCCTAACACTAACCCTAACCCTAACCCTAACATTAAATAAACCCTAAACCTAACCCTAAACCTAACCAGAACCCAAACCCTAACCCTAATACTAATCCTAACTGAAACACTAATCCTAAACCTAACCCGAACCTTAATGCTAACCCTAAACCTAATTCAAACTCAAGCCCTAACCCTAATCCTAAGCCGAACCCAAACCCTAACCCTAACCCTAAACCTAACCCAAACCCTAACCCTAACCCTAACCCTAACCCTAATCCTAACCCTAATGCTAACCCTAAACCTAACCCTAACATTAACCCTCATCCTAACCCTAACCCTAACCCTAACCCTAACCCTAACAGTAACCCTAACCCAAAACCTAAACCTAACCCAAACCCTAACCCTAACCCTAACCCTAACCCTAACCCTAACCCTAACCCTAACCCTAACAGTAACCCTAACCCAAACCCTAAACCTAACCCAAACCCTAACCCTAACCCTAACCCTAACCCTAACCCTAATCCTACCCCTAATGCTCACCCTAACCCTAACCCTAACATTAGCCCTCGTCCGAACCCTAACCCTAACCCAAACCCTACACCTAACCCTAATCCTAACCCTAACCGTAACCCTAACGCAAACGTTAACCCTAACCCTAACCCTAACCCAAACCCTAACCCTAACCCTAACCCTAACCCAAACCCAAACCCTAACCCTAAAACCCTAATCCTAAAACTAATGCTAACCCTAAACCTAACCCTAACCCTAGTCGTATCCCTAACCCTAACCCAAACCCTAACACTAACCCTAACCCTAACCCTAACCCTACATCAAACCCTAAACCTAACAATAACCCTAACCTTAACCTAACCCTAACCCTAACTGAAACACTAACCCTAAACCTAACCCTAACCCTAATGGTAACCCTAAACCTAATTCAAACTCAAACCCTAACCCTAATCCTATCCCGAACCCAAACCCTAAACCTAACCCTAATCCTAACCCAAAATATAACCCAAACCGAAACCCTAACCCTAACCCTAAACCTAACCCTAAACCCTAACCCTAACACTTACCCTAACCATAACCCAAACCTAAACACAAACCCTAACCCTAATCCTAACCCTAAACCTAACCCTAATCCTAGTCCTATCCCTAACCCTAACCGTAACCCTAACCCTAAACTTAACACATACCCAAACCCAAACTCTAAACCTAACTCTAATTGGAACCCTAACCCAAACCCTAATCCTACCTCTAACCCTAACCATAACCCTAATCCAACACCTCACCCGAACCCTAACTCTAACCCAAACCCTAACCTAACCCTAACTGTAAACCAAACGCAAACCCTAACCCTAACCCAAACTCTAACCCAAACTCTAACCTAACCCTAAACCTAACCCTAACTCAAACCCTAACTCTAACACTAAACCAAACCCTAACACTAACCCTAACCCAAACCATAACCCAAATAATAACCCTAATCCTAACCCTAACCCTAACCCTCATTTTTATCCTAACCCTAACCCTAACCCTAACCCTAATATTAACACTAATTCTAATCCTAACCCTAACCCTAACCCAAAACCTAACCCTAACCCTAATCCTAACCCTAATCTTAACACTAACCCTAACCTTAACACTAACCCAGATTCAAACCTAACCCTATCCCAAACCCTAACCCTAACCCTAACCCAAACCCTAACCGTAACCCTAATTCTAAGCCTAATGCTAAACCTAAACCTAACTCAAACTCAAACCCTAACCCTAAGCCTAAGCCTAACCCAAACGCTAACCCTAACCCTAACTAAAACCCTAACACTAACCCAACCCAATCGCAAACCCTAAGCCTAACCCGGATCTTAACCGAAAACCTAAACCTAAATGTAATCCTGATCCAAACCCTAACCCTTACCCTAACCGATACCCTATCCCTTGCCCATTCCTTTACCCTAACCCAAACCATAACCCTAACCCTAACCCAAAACCTAAACCCAACCGTAAACCTAACCCTAACCCTAAACCAAAAACTAACCCTAAATCTAACCCTAAGCCAAACCCTAACCCTAACCCTTATCGTAACACATTCCCAAACCCTAACACTAACCCTAACCCTAACCCAAACCCTAACCCTAACCCTAACCCCAACCCAAACCCAAACCCTAACCCTAATCCTAACCGTACTGCTAACCCTAAACCTAACTCAAACTCAAACCCTAATTATAACCCTAACCCTAAACCAAACCCTAACCCTAACCCTCACCTTAACCCTAACCCTAACCCTAACCCTAACCCTAACCATAACACTAACCCTAATTCTAACTAAAACCCAAACCCTAACCCTAACCCAATCCCAACCCCTAAGCTTAACACAAACCCTAACCCTATTCCTAACTCTAACCCTAACCCTAACCCAACCCCCAACCCGCACCATAACTCTAACCCAAACCCGAACCCTAACCCTAAGCCTAACCCAAATCCTTACCCTAACCCTAACCCTCACCCTAACCCAAACCCTAACCCTAACCCAAACCCTAACCCAAACCCAAACCCTAACCCTAACCCTAACGCTAACCCTAACCCTAACCCTAACCCTAACGCTAACCCTAACCATAACCCTAACCCTAAACCTAACGAAACCTAAACCCTAACCCAAACCCTAATCCTAACACTAACCCTAACACTAACCCTAACCGAAAACCTAAACCCTTACCCTACTCCTAACCCTAACCCTAAACCTAACACAAACCCTAACCCTAAACGTAACCTTAATCCAAACCCTAACCCTAATCCAAATCCACACAGAAACCATAATCTTAACACAAACCCTAACCCTAATCCTAACCCTAAACCTAACCCTAACCCAAACGCTAACCCTAACCCTAACCCTAACCCAAACTCTAACCCTAACCCAAACCCTAACCCTAATCCTAACCCTAACCGTAACCCAAACCCTAACACTAACCCTAACCCTAACCCTAACTCAAACCCTATACCTAACCCTAACCCTAACCCAAACCCAAACCCTAACCCTAACTCTAAACCTAACCCAAAACCTAAACCAAACCCCAACACTACCCATAAACCAAATCCTAAATCTAACCCTAACCCTAAACCTAATTCAAACTCTAAAACTAACCCTAACACAAACCCTAACGCTAACCCTAATTCTAACTGAAACCCAAACCCTAACACTAACCCTAACCCAAACCCTAACAATAACCCTAAACCTAAACCTAACCCCTAACCCTAAAACTAACCCTAACCCTAAACCTAACCATTACCAAACCCTAACCCTAACACTAAACCTAACTGAAACACTAATCCTAAACCTAACCCTAACCCTAATGCTAACCGTAAACCTAATTCAAACTCAAACCCTAACCCTAATCCTAACCCGAACCCAAACCCTAACCCTAAACCTAACCCAAAACATAACCCAAACCGAAACCCTAACCCTATCCCTAAAGCTAACCCTAAACTGTAACCCTAACACTTACCCTAAATATAACCCAAACCTAAACCCAACCCCTAACCCTAATCCTAACCCTAACCCTAACCCTAAAACAAAACCTTACCCTAAACGTAACTTTAACCCAAACCCTAACCCTAACCCTAAACCAAACCCTAATCTTAACACAAACCCTAACCCTAATCCTAACGCTAACCGTAACCCTAACTCAAACGTTAACCCTAACCCTAACCCTAACCCAAACCCTAACCCAAACCCTAACCCTAACCCAAACCCAAACCCTAACCCTAAAACCCTAATCCTAAAACTAATGCTAACCCTAAACCTAACCCTAACCCTAGTCGTATCCCTAACCCTAACCCAAACCCTAACACTAACCCTAACCCTAACCCTAACCCTACATCAAACCCTAAACCTAACAATAACCCTAACCTTAACCTAACCCTAACCCTAACTGAAACACTAACCCTAAACCTAACCCTAACCCTAATGCTAACCCTAAACCTAATTCAAACTCAAACCCTAACCCTAATCCTATCCCGAACCCAAACCCTAAACCTAACCCTAAACCTAACCCAAAATATAACCCAAACCGAAACCCTA
>CM069551.1:3517500-3540000 GCA_035773235.1 Eospalax fontanierii | reverse complement strand
TAAATCAAACCCTAACCCTAACCCTAACCCTAACCCGAACCCAAACCCTAACCCTAACCCTAACCCTAACTGAAATACTTATGCTAAACCTAACCCTAACCCTAATGCTAACCCTAAACCTAATTCAAACTCAAACCCTAACCCTAATCCTAAACCTAACCTTAACCCTTACCCAAACTCTAAACATAACTCTAATCGGAACCCTAACCCTAACACTAATCCTAACCCTAACCCTGACGATAAATCTAATCCAAAACCTCACCCTAACCCTAACTCTAACCCAAAGACTAACCTAACCCTAACTCTAAACCAAACCCAAACCGTAACCCTAACCCTAACTCTAACCCAAACCCTAACCTAATCCTAAACCTAACCCTAACTCAAACCCTAACTCTAACACTAACCCAAACCCTAACCATAACACTAACCCAAATCATAATCCAAATAATAACCCTAATCCTAACCCTAAACTTAACCCTCATCCTTATCCTAAACCTAACCCTAAACCTAATTCTAAACCTAACCCTAACCCTAACCCTAACCCTAACACAAAACAAACCCTAATTTTAACACAAACCCTAACCCTAATCCTAACTCCAACCCTAAACCTAACCCAAACCCTAACACTAACCCTAACCCTAACCCAAAACATAACCCTAACCCTAACCCTAACCCTAACCCTAACCGAAACCCTAACCCTAACCCTAATCCTAATCCTAATGCTAACCCTAAACCTAACACTAACACTAACCCTAAGCCTAACCCTAACCCTAAATCAAACCCTAAACCTAACCCTAACCCTAACCTTAAGCCTAACCCTAACCCTAACTGAAACACTAATCCTAAACCTAACCCTAACACTAATGCTAACCCTAAACCTAATTCAAACTCAAACCCTAACCCTAGTCCTAACCCGAACCCAAACCATAACCCTAACCCTAAACCTAACCCAAAATATAACCCAAACCGAAACCCTAACCCTAAGCCTAAACCTAACCCTAAACCCTAACCCTAAGACTTACCCTAACCATAACCCAAACATAAACTCAAACCCTAACCCTAATCCTAACCGTAAACCTAAACCTAACCCTAATCCTAGTGTTATCCCTAACCCTAACCGGAACCCTAACCCTAACCTTAACCCTTACCCAAAACCAAACTCTAAACCTAACTCTAATCGGAACCCTAACCCTAACCCTAATCCTAACCCTAACCCTAACCATAACCCTAATCCAACACCTCACCCTAACTCTAACTCTAACCCAAACCCTAACCTAAACCTAACTCTAAAACAAACCCAAACCCTAACCCTAACCCTAACTCTAACCCAAACCCTAAACTATCTCTAAACCTAACCCTAACTCAAACCCTCACTCTAACACTAACCCAAACCGTAATCCTAACCCTAACCCAAACCATAACCCAAATAATAACCCTAATCCTAACCCTAATCCTTATCCTAACACTAACCCTAACCCTAACCCTAACCCTAATTCGAACCATAACCCTAACCCTAACCCTAACCCTAACCCTAACCCTAATCCTAACCCTAATGCTAACCCTAATCCTAACCCTAACACTATCCCTAGTCCTAACCCTAACCCTAACCCAAACCCTTCCACTAACCCTAAGCCTAACCCTAACCCTAAATCAAACCCTAACCCTAACCCTAACCCTAACCCGAACCCAAACCCTAACCCTAACCCTAACCCTAACTGAAATACTTATGCTAAACCTAACCCTAACCCTAATGCTAACCCTAAACCTAATTCAAACTCAAACCCTAACCCTAATCCTAACCCTAAACCTAACCTTAACCCTTACCCAAACTCTAAACATAACTCTAATCGGAACCCTAACCCTAACCCTAATCCTAACCCTAACCCTAACGATAAATCTAATCCAAAACCTCACCCTAACCCTAACTCTAACGCAAAGACTAACCTAACCCTAACTCTAAACCAAACCCAAACCGTAACCCTAACCATAACTCTAACCCAAACCCTAACCTAACCCTAAACCTAACCCTAACTCAAACCTTAACTCTAACATTAACCCAAACCCTAACCCTAACACTAACCCAAACCATAACCCAAATAATAACCCTAATCCTAACCCTAACCTTAACCCTCATCCTTATCCTAACCCTAACCCTAAACCTAATTCTAAACCTAACCCTAACCCTAAACCTAACCCTAACACAAACCCAAACCCTAATTTTAACACAAACCCTAACCCTAATCCTAACTCCAACCCTAAACCTAACCCAAACCCTAACCCTAACCCTAACCCTAACCCAAAACATAACCCTAACCCTAACCCTAACCCTAACCCTAACCCTAACCCTAACCCAAACCCTAACCCTAACCCTAATCCTAATCCTAATGCTAACCCTAAACCTAACCCTAACACTAACCCTAGTCCTAACCCTAACCCTAACTCAAACCCTAACACTAACCCTAACCCTAACCCTAACCCTAAATCAAACCCTAAACCTAACCCTAACCCTAACCTTAAGCCTAACCCTAACCCTAACCCTAACTGAAACACTAATCCTAAACCTAACCCTAACCCTAATGCTAACCCTAAACCTAATTCAAACTCAAACCCTAACCCTAATCCTAACCCGAACCCAAACCCTAACCCTAACCCTAAACCTAACCCAAAATACAACCCAAACCGAAACCCTAACCCTAACACTAACCTTAACCCTAACCATAACCCAAACCTAAACACAAACCCTAACCCTAATCCTAACCCTAAACCTAACCCTAATCCTAGTCCTATCCCTAACCCTAACCGTAACCCTAACCTTAACCCTTACCCAAACCCAAACTCTAAACCTAACTCTAATCGGAACCCTAAACCTAACCCTAATCCTAACCCTAACCCTAACAATAACCCTAATGCAACACCTCACCCTAACCCTAACTCTAACCCAAACCCTAACCTAAACCTACCTCTAAACCAAACCCAAGCCCTAACCCTAATCCTAGCTCTAACCCATACCCTAACCTAACCCTAAACTTAACCCTAACTCAAACCCTCACTCTAACACTAACCCAAACAGAAACCCTAACCCTAACCCAAACCTTATCGCAAATAATAAGCCTAATCCTAAGCCTAACACTAAGCCTCATCCTTATCCTTACCCTGACCCTAACCCAAACCCAAACCCTAATCCTAACCCTAACCTTAACTGAAACACTAATCCTAAACCTAACCCTAACCCTAATGCTAACCCTAACCCTAATTCAAACTCAAACTCTAACCCTATTCCTAAGCCGAACCCAAACACTAGCCCTAACCCTAAACATAACCCAAAACATAACCCAAACCGAAACCCTAACCCTAAATCTAACCCTAACCCTAAACCCTAACCCTAACACTAACCCTAATATTAAACCATAACCGAAACACAAACCCTAACCCTAATCCTAGTCCTAACCCTAACCCTAACACTAACACTAACCTTAAGCCTTACCCAAACACAAACTCTAAACCTAACTCTAATCGGAACGCTAGCGCAAACCCTAATCCTACCTCTAACCCTAACCATAACCCTAATCCAACACCTCACCCGAACCCTAACTCTAACCCAAACCCTAACCTAACCCTAACTGTAAACCAAACGCAAACCCTAACCCTAACCCAAACTCTAACCCAAACTCTAACCTAACCCTAAACCTAACCCTAACTCAAACCCTAACTCTAACACTAAACCAAACCCTAACACTAACCCTAACCCAAACCATAACCCAAATAATAACCCTAATCCTAACCCCAACCCTAACACTCATCCTTATCCTAACCCTAACCCTAATATTAACACTAATTCTAATCCTAACCCTAACCCTAACCCAAAACCTAACCCTAACCCTAACCCTAACCCTAATCTTAACACTAACCCTAACCTTAACACTAACCCAGATTCAAACCTAACCCTAACCCAAACCCTAACCCTAACCCTAACCCTAACCCAAACCCTAACCGTAACCCTAATTCTAACCCTAATGCTAAACCTAAACCTAACTCAAACTCAAACCCTAACCCTAAGCCTAACCCTAACCCAAACGCTAACCCTAACCCTAACCCTAAATCTAACTAAAACCCTAACACTAACCCAACCCGATCGCAAACCCTAAGCCTAACCCAAAACTTAACCGAAAACGTAAACCTAAATGTAATCCTAAACCAAATCCTAACCCTAACCCTAACCGTAACCCTAACCCTAACCCTAACCTTAACCCTAACCCAAACCCTAACCCTAACCCTCACCCAA
This sequence comes from Eospalax fontanierii, assembly GCA_035773235.1. Lineage (NCBI taxonomy): Eukaryota > Metazoa > Chordata > Mammalia > Rodentia > Spalacidae > Eospalax > Eospalax fontanierii. Next base: position 3,535,718 of record CM069551.1, on the reverse strand, counting down.
AACCTAAACCCAACCGTAAACCTAACCCTAACCCTAAACCAAAAACTAACCCTAAATCTAACCCTAAGCCAAACCCTAACCCTAACCCTTATCCTAACCCATTCCCAAACCCTAACACTAACCCTAACCCTAACCCAAACCCTAACCCTAACCCTAACCCGAACCCAAACCCAAACAATAACCCTAATCCTAACCCTAATGCTAACCCTAAACCTAACTCAAACTCAAACCCTAATTATAACCCTTACCCTAAACCAAACCCTAACCCTAACCCTCACCTTAACCCTAACCCTAACCCTAACCCTAACCCTAACCCTAACCATAACACTAACCCTAATTCTAACTAAAACCCAAACCCTAACCCTAACCCAAACCCAAACCCTAATCTTAACAAAAACCCTAACCCTAATCCTAACCCTAACCCTAACCCTAACCCAACCCCTAACCCGCACTATAACTCTAACCCAAACCCGAACCCTAACCCTAAGCCTAACACAAATCCTTACCCTAACCCTAACCCTAACCCTAACCCAAACCCTAACCCTAACCCAAATCCTAACCCAAACCCAAACCCTAACCCTAACCCTAACGCTAACCCTAACCCAACCCTAACCCTAACGCTAAACCTAACCATAACCCTAACCCTAAACCTAACCAAACCTAAACCCTAACCCAAACCCTAATCCTAACACTAACCCTAACACTAACCCTAACCGAAAACCTAAACCCTAACCCTACTCCTAACCCTAACCCTAACCCTAACACAAACCCTAACCCTAAACGTAACCTTAATCCAAACCCTAACCCTACCCCAAACCCACACAGAAACCATAATCTTAACACAAACCCTAACCCTAATCCTAACCCTAAACCTAACCCTAACCCAAATGCTAACCCTAACCCTAACCCTAACCCTAACCCTAACCCTAACCCTAACCCTAATCCTAACCCTAACCCTATCCCAAACCCTAACACTAACCCTAACCCTAACCCTAACTCAAACCCTATACCTAACCCTAACCCTAACCCGAACCCAAACCCTAACCCTAACTCTAAACCTAACCCAAAACCTAAACCAAACCGCAACACTACCCATAAACCAAATCCTAAATCAAACCCTAATCCTAAACCTAATTCAAACACTAACCCTAACCCTAACACAAACCCTAACGCTAACCCTAATTCTAACTGAAACCCAAACCCTAACACTAACCCTAACCCAAATCCTAACAATAACCCTAAACCTAAACCTAACCCCTAACCCCAAAACTAACCCTAACCCTAAACCTAACCATTAACCAAACCCTAACCCTAACCTTAAACCTAACTGAAACACTAATCCTAAACCTAAGCCTAACCCTAATGCTAACTCTAAACCTAATTCAAACTCAAACCCTAACCCTAATCCTAACCCGAACCCAAACCCTAACCCTAACCCTAAACCTAACCCAAAACATAACCCAAACTGAAACCCTAACCCTAACCCTATCCCTAACCCTAACCCTAAACCCTAACCCTAGCACTAACACTAACCATAACCCAAACCTAAAGAAAAACCCTAACCTTAATCCTAATCGTAACCGTAATCCTAGTCCTAACCCTAACCCTAACCCTAACCCAAACCCTAACACTAACCCTAACCCTAACCCTAACCCTAAATCAAACCCTAAACCTAACCCTAACCCTAACCCTAACACAAACCATAACCCAAATAATAACCCTAATCCTAACCCTAAACCTAACCCTAACCCTAATCCTAAACCTAACCCTAACCCTAACCCAACCCCTAACCCGCACCATAACTCTAACCCAAACCCGAACCCTAACCCTAAGCCTAACCCAAATCCTTACCCTAACCCTAACCCTAACCCTAACCCTAACCGTAACCCTATCCCTAACCCTAACCCTAACCCTAACCCAAATCCTAAACCTAACCCTAATCCTAACCCTAATGCTAACACGAAAACTAACTCAAACTCAAACCCTAACCCTAAGCCTAACCCTAAACCAAACCTTAACCCTAAACCTAACCCTAACTAAAACCCTAACACTAACCCAACCCGCACCCAAACCCTAACCCTAACCCTAACCCTAACCCTAACACTAACCCTAACCCTAACCCTAACACTAACCCAAACGCTAAACCTAACCCTAACCCAAAACCTAAACCTAACCCTAAACCTAACCCTAACCGTAACCCAATCTCTAAGCCTAACCCTAAACCTTAACTTAACCCCTAACCCCTAACCCCAAACCCTAACCCAAACCCTAACACTAACCCTAACCCTAACCCTAAACCTAAACCTAGTCCTAACACTAACCCTAACCCTAACCCTAACCCTAACCTTAACCCTTACCCAAACCCAAACTCTAAACCTAACTCTAATCGGAACCCTAACCCTAACCCTAATCCTAACCCTAACCCTAACCATAACCCTAATCCAACACCTCACCCTAACCCTAACTCAAACCCAAACCCTAAACTAACCCTAACTCTTAACCAAACCGAAACCCTAACACTAACCCTAACTCTAACCCAAACCCTAACCTAACCCTAAACCTAACCCTAACTCAAACCCTAACTCTAACACTAACGCAAACACTAACCCTAACCCTAACTCAAACCATAACCCAAATAATAACCCTAATCCAAACCCTAACCCTAACCCTCACCCTTATCCTAACCCTAACCCTAATTCTAACCCTAACCCTAACCCTAATTCTAACCCTAACCCTAACCCTAACCCAAAACATAATCCTAAACCTAACCCTAAACATAATCTTAACACTAACCCTAACCCTAACACTAACCCAGATTCAAACCTAACCCTAACGCAAACCCTAACACTAAACCTAACCCTAACCCAAACCCTAACCCTAACCCTAATCCTAACCCTAATGCTAACCCTAAACCTAACTCAAACTCAAACCCTAACCCTAAGCCTAACCCTAACCCAAACCCTAACCCTAACCCTAACCCTAACTAAAACCCTAACGCTAACCCAACCCGAACGCAAACCCAAAACCCTAACCCGAAACTTAACCGAAAACCTAAACCTAACCGTAATCCTAAACCAAACCCTAACCCTAACACTAACCCTAACCGTAATCCTAAGCCTAACCCTAACCCTAACCCTAACCCAAACCCGAACCCTAACCATAACCCTAACCCAAAACCCTAACACTATCCCTAACCCTAAACCAAACACTAACCCGAATCTTAACCTTAATTCTAACCCTCATCCTAACCCTAACCCTAACACTAACCCTAACCGAAAACCTAAACCCAAACCCTACTCCTAACCCTAACCCTAACCCTTACCCTTATCCAAACCCAAATCCTAAAACTAACCCAAATCCAAACCCTAACCCTAACCCTAATCCTAACCGTAACCCTAACCCTAACCCAACCCCTAACCCTCACCCTAACTCTAACGCAAACCCGAACCCTAACCCTAACCCTAACCCAAATCCTAACCCTAACCCTAACCCTAACCCTAACCCAAACCCTAACCCTAACCCAAACCCTAACGCAAACCTAAACCCTAACCCTAACCCTAACGGTATCCCTAAGCATAACCCTAACCTTAACCCTAACGCTAAACCTAACCATAACCCTAAACCTAAACCTAATCTAAACACAAACCCTAACCCTAACCCTAACCCTAACCCAAACCCTAACCCTAATCTTAACACAAACCCTAACCCTAACCCTAACCCTAACCCAAACCCTAACCCTAACCCTAACACTAACCCTAACCCAAACCCTAACCCTAACCCTAATCCTAACCGTAATGCTAACCCTAAACCTAACCCTAACACTAACCCTAGTCCTAACCCTAATCCTAACCCAAACCCTAACACTAACCCTAACCCTAACATTAAATCAAACCCTAAACCTAACCCTAACCCTAACCTGATCCCAATCCCTAACCCTAACCTTACCCCTAACTGAAACACTAATCCTAAACCTAACCCTAACCCTAATGCTAACCCTAAACCTAATTCAAACTCAAACCCTAACCCTATTCCTAACCCTAAACCTAACCATAACCCTAACCCTAACCGTAACGCTAAACCTAACCATAACCCTAACCCTAACCCTAAAACTAACCAAACCTAAATCCTAATCCAAACCCTAACTCAAACCCTAACCATAACCCTAACCCTAACCCAAACCCTAACCCTAACCCTAACCCTAACCCTAAACCTAACCAAACCTAAATCCTAATCCAAACCCTAACTCAAACCCTAACCATAACCCTAACCCAAACCCTAACCCTAACCCTAACCCTAACCCTAACCCTAACCCTAACCCTAACCCTAACCCTAACCCTAACCCTAACCCTAACCCTAACCCTAACCCTAACCCTAACCCAAAACCTAACCCTAACACTAATCCTAACCCTAATGCTAACCCTAAACTTAACCCTAACACTAACCCTAGTCCTAACCCTAACCCTAACCCAAACCCTAACACTAACCCTAACCCTAACCCTAACCCTAAATCAAACCCTAACCCTCACCCTAACCCTAACACTAAACCTAACTGAAACACTTATCCTAAACCTAACCCTAACCCTAATACTAACCCTAAACCTAATTCAAATTCAAACCCTAACCCTAATCCTAACCCTAACCATAACAATAAACTCTAACCCTAACCCTAACCCTAACCCTAACCCTAAACCTAACCCAAACCCTAACCCTAACCCTAATCCTAACCCTAATGCTAATACTAAACCTAACCCTAACACTAACCCTAGTCCTAACCCTAACCCTAACCCAAACCCTAACACTAACCCTAAACCTAACCCTAACCCTAAATCAAACCCTAACCCTAACCCTAACCCTAACCCGAACCCAAACCCTAACTGAAACACTTATCCTAAACCTAACTATAACCCTAATGCTAACCGTAAACCTAATTTAAACTCAAACCCTAACCCTATTTCTAACCCGAACCCAAACCCTAAAACTAACCCAAAACATAACCCAAACCGAAACTCTAACCCTAACCCTAACACTAACACTAAACCCTAACCCTAACACTAACCCTAACCATAACCGAAACCTAAACCCAAACCCTAAACCTAATCCTAACCCTAACCCTAACCCTAATCCTAGTCCTTACCCTAACCCTAACCCTAACCCTAACCTTAACCCTTACCCAAACCCAAACTCTAAACCTAACTCTACTCGGAACCCTAACCCTAACCCTAATCCTAACCCTAACCCTAACCATAACCCTAATTCAATACCTCACCCTAACCCTAACTCTACCCCAAACCCTAACCTAACCCTAATTCTAAACCAAACCCAAACCCTAACCCTAACCCTAACTCTAACCCAAACCCTAACCTAACCCTAAACCTAACCCTAACTCAAACCATAACTCTAACACTAACCCAAACCCTAACCCTAACCCTAATCCAAACCATAACAAAAATAATAACCCTAATCCTAACCCTAACCCTAACACTCATCCTTATCCTAACCCTAACCCTAACCCTAACCATAACCCTAACCCTAATTCTAACCCTAACCCTAACCATAACCCAAAACCTAACCCTAACGCTAACCCTAACCCTCACCCTAAACTTAACACTAAACCTAACCCTAACTCTAACCCAAACCCAAACCTAACCCTAACTCTAAACCAAACACAAACACTAACCCTAACCCTGACTGTAACCCAAACCCTAACCTAACCCTAAACCTAACCCTAACTCAAACCCTAACTCTAACACTAATCCAAACCCTAACCCTAACCCTAACCCAAACCATAACACAAATAATAACCCTAATCCTAACCCTAACCCTAACCTTCATCCTTATCCTAACCCTAACCCTAACCCTAACCTAAACACTAACCCTAATTGTAAACCTAACCCTAACCCTAACCCTAACCCTAACCCTAACCCTAACCCAAACCCAAACCCTAATCTTAACACAAACCCTAACCCTAATCCTAACTCTAACCCTAACCCTAACCCTAACCCTAACCCAAATCATTACCCTAACACTAATCCTAACACTAATGCTAAACCTAAACTTAACCCTAACACTAACCCTAGTCCTAACCCTAACCCTAACACAAACCCTAACACTAACCCTAACCCTAACCCTAACCCTAAATCAAACCCTAACCCTCAACATAACCCTAACCCTAAACCTAACTGAAACACTTATCCTAAACCTAACCCTAACCCTAATGCTAACCCTAAACCTAATTCAAACTCAAACCCTAACCCTAAACCTAACCCTAACCATAGCAATAAACTCTAACCCTAACCCTAAACCTAACCCAAAACATAACCCAAACCGAAACCCTCACCCTAACCCTAACCCTAACCCTAATCCTAACCCTAACCCTAACCCTAAACCTAGTACTAACCCTAACCCTAACCCTAACCCTAACCCTAACCCTAATCCTAACCCTAAACCTAACCCTAACACTAACCCCAGTCCTAACCCTAACCCTAACCCTAACCCTTACCCTAACCCTAACCCAAACCCTAACCCTAACCCAAACCCTAACCCAAACCCAAACCCTAACACTAACCCTAACACTAACCCTAACCATAACCCTAACCCTAACCGTAACGCTAAACCTAACCATAACCCTAACCCTAACCCTAAACCTAACCAAACCTAAATCCTAACCCAAACCCTAATCCTAACCCTAACCCTAACCCTAACCCTAATCCTAACCCTAATGCTAACCCTAAACCTAACCCTAACACTAACCCTAGTCCTAACCCTAACCCTAACCAAAACCCTAACACTAACCCTAACCCTAACGCTAACCCTAAATCAAACCCTAAACCTAACCCCAACCCTAACCTTAACCCTAACCCTAACCCTAACTGAAACACTAATCCTAAACATAATCCTAACCGTAATGCTAACCCTAAACCTAATTCAAACTCAAATCCTAACCCTAATCCTTACCCGAACCCAAACCCTAACCCTAACACTAAACCTAACCCAAAACGTAACCCAAACCGAAACCCTAACCCTAAACCTAAACCTAACCCTCATCCTTATCCTAACCCTAACCCTAACCCTAAACCTAACCCTAATTCTAACCTTAACCCTAACCCTAATCCTAACCCTAACACTAACCCTAACCCTACCTCAAACCCTATCCCTAACCCTAACCTTAACCTGAACCCAAACCCTAACCCTAACTCTAAACCTAACCCAAATGCTAACCCTAAACCTAACCCTAACACTAACCCTAGTCCTAACCCTAATCCTCACCCAAACCCTAACCCTAACCCTAACCCGAACCCAAACCCTAACCCTAACCCTAACCCTAACTGAAATACTTATCCTAAACCTAACCCTAACCCTAATGCTAACCCTAAACCTAATACAAACTCAAACCCTAACCCTAATCATAACCCGAAACCAAACCCTAACCCTAACCCTAAACCTAACCCAAAACATAACCCAAACCGAAACACTAACCCTAACCCTAACCCTAACCCTAAACCCTAACCCTAACACTAACCCTAACCCTAACCCAAACCTAAACCCAAAACCTAACCCTAATCCTAACCCTAACCCTAACCCTAATCCTAGTCCTAAACCTAACCCTTACCCTAAACATAACCCTAACCTTAACACTTACCCAAACCCAAACTCTAAACATAACTCTAATCGGAACCCTAACCCTAACCCTAATCCTAACCCTAACCCTAACCATAACCCTAATCCAACGCCTCACCCTAACCCTAACTCTAACCCAAACCCTAACCTAACACTAACTCTAAACCAAACCCAAACCCTAACCCTAACCCTAACTCTAACCCAAACCCTAACATAATCCTAAACCTAAGCCTAACTCAAACCCTAACTCTAACACTAACCCAAACCCTAACCCTAACTCTAACCCAAACCATAACCCAAATAATAAGACTAATCCTAACCCTAACCCTAACCCTCATCCTTATCCTAATCCTAACCCTAACCCTAACCCAAACCCAAAACCTAATCTTAACACAAACCCTAACCCTAATCCAAACTCTAACACTAACCCTAACCCAAACCCTAACCCTAACTCTAACCCTAACCCAAACCCTAACCCTAACGCTAAACCAAACCCTAAACCTAACCCTAATCCTAACCCTAATGCTAACCCTAAACCTAACCCTAACACTAACCCTAGTCCTAACCCTAACCCTAACCCAACCCCTAACACTAACTCTAACCCTATCCCTAACCCTAAATCAAACCCTAACCCTAACCCTAACCCTAACCTGATCCCAATCCCTAACCCTAACCCTACCCCTAACTGAAACACTAATCCTAAACCTAACCCTAACCCTAATGCTAACCCTAAACCTAATTAAACTCAAACCCTAACCCTCTTCCTAACCCTAACCCTAACCCTAACCCTAACCCTAACCGTAACGCTAAACCTAACCATAACCCTAACCCTAACCCTAAACCTAACCAAACCTAAATCCTAATCCAAACCCTAACTCAAACCCTAACCATAACCCTAACCCTAACCCAAACCCTAACCCTAACCCTAACCCTAACCCTAACCCAAAACCTAACCCTAACACTAATCCAAACCCTAATGCTAACCCTAAACTTAACCCTAACACTAACCCTAGTCCTAACCCTAACCCTAACCCAAACCCTAACACTAACCCTAACCCTAACCCTAACCATAACCCTAACCCTAACCCAAACCCTAACCCTAACCCTAACCCTAACCCTAACCCAAAACCTAACCCTAACACTAATCCAAACCCTAATGCTAACCCTAAACTTAACCCTAACACTAACCCTAGTCCTAACCCTAACCCTAACCCAAACCCTAACACTAACCCTAACCCTAACCCTAACCCTAAATCAAACACTAACCCTCACCCTAACCCTAACACTAAACCTAACTGAAACACTTATCCTAAACCTAACCCTAACCCTAATACTAACACTAAACCTAATTCAAATTCAAACCCTAACCCTAATCCTAACCCTAACCATAACAATAAACTCTAACCCTAACCCTAACCCTAACCCTAAACCTAACCCAAACCCTAACCCTAACCCTAATCCTAACCTTAATGCTAATACTAAACCTAACCCTAACACTAACCCTAGTCCTAACCCTAACCCTAACCCAAACCCTAACACTAACCCTAAACCTAACCCTAACCCTAAATCAAACCCTAACCCTAACCCTAACCCTAACCCGAACCCAAACCCTAACTGAAACACTAATCCTAAACCTAACTATAACCCTATTGCTAACCGTAAACCTAATTCAAACTCAATCCCTAACCCTATTTCTAACCCGAACCCAAACCCTAAACCTAACCCTAAACCTAACCCAAAACATAACCCAAACCGAAACTCTAACCCTAACCCTAACACTAACAGTAAACCCTAACCCTAACACTAACCCTAACCATAACCGAAACCTAAACCCAAACCCTAAACCTAATCCTAACCCTAACCCTAACCCTAATCCTAGTCCTTACCCTAACCCTAACCCTAACCCTAACCTTAACCCTTACCCAAACCCAAACTCTAAACCTAACTCTAATCGGAACCCTAACCCTAACACTAATCCTAACCCTAACCCTAACCATAACCCTAATTCAATACCTCACCCTAACCCTAACTCTAACCCAAACCCTAACCTAACCCTAATTCTAAACCAAACCCAAACCCTAACCCTAACCCTAACTCTAACCCAAACCCTAACCTAACCCTAAACCTAACCCTAACTCAAACCATAACTCTAACACTAACCCAAACCCTAACCCTAACCCTAATCCAAACCATAACCCAAATAATAACCCTAATCCTAACCCTAACCCTAACACTCATCCTTATCCTAACCCTAACCCAAACCCTAACCATAACCCTGACCCTAATTCTAACCCTAACCCGAACCACAACCCAATACCTAACCCTAACACTAACCCTCACCCTCACCCTAAACTTAACACTAACCCTAACCCTAACTCTAACCCAAACCCAAACCTAACCCTAACTCTAAACCAAACCCAAACCCTAACCCTGACTGTACCCCAAAGCCTAACCTAACCCTAAGCCTCAGCCTAACTCAAACCCTAACTCTAACACTAATCCAAACCCTAACCCTAAACCTAACCCAAAGCATAGCACAAATAATAAGCCTAATCCTAACCCTAATCCTAACCTTCATCCTTATCCTAACCCTAACCCTAACCCTAACCTAAACACTAACCCTAATTGTAAACCTAACCCTAACCCTAACCCTAACCCTAATCCTAACCCTAACCCAAACCCAAACCCTAATCTTAACACAAACCCTAACCCTAATCCTAACCCTAACCCTAACCCTAACCCTAACCCTAACCCAACCCATTACCCTAACACTAATCCTAACACTACAGCTAACCCTAAACTTAACCCTAACACTAACCCTAGTCCTAACCCTAACCCTAACACAAACCCTAACACTAACCCTAACCCTAACCCTAACCCTAAATCAAACCCTAACCCTCAACCTAACCCTAACCCTAAACCTAACTGAAACACTTATCCTAAACCTAACCCTAACCCTAATGCTAACCCTAAACCTAATTCAAACTCAAACCCTAACCCTAAACCTAACCCTAACCATAGCAATAAACTCTAACCCTAACCCTAAACCTAACCCAAAACATAACCCAAACTGAAACCCTAACCCTAACCCTAACCCTAACCCTAATCCTAACCCTAACCCTAACCCTAATCCTAGTACTAACCCTAACACTAACCCTGACCCTAACCCTAACCTTAACCCTTACCCAAACCCAAACTCTAAACCTAACTCTAATCGGAAACCTAACCCTAACCCTAACCTTAACCCTAACCGAAACACTAATCCTAAACCTAACCCTAGCCCTAATGCTAACCCTAAACCTAATTCAAACTCAAACCCTAACCCTAACCCTAAACCTAACCCAAAACATAACCCACACCGAAACCCTAACCCTAACCCAAACCCACACCGTAACCCTAACCATAACCCAAACCCTAACACTAACCCTAATCCTACCCTTAAACCCTAACCCTAACCCTAACCCAAACCTAAAGCCTAACCCTAACCATAACCCTAATCCAACCCCTAACCCTAACCGTAACTCTAACATAAACCCTAACCTAACCCTAACCCTAAACCAAACCCAAACGCTAACACTAACCCTAACTCTAACCCAAATCCTAACCTAACCCTAACCCTAACCCTAACTCAAAACCTAACTCTAACACTAACCCAAACCCTAACCCTAACCCAATCCTAAACCATAACCAAAATACTAACCCTAATCCTAACCCTAACCCTAACCCTCATCCTTATCCTAACCCGAACCCTAACCCTTACCCTTACCCAAACCCAAACCCTAAAACTAACCCTAATCCGAACCCTAACCATAAACCTAACCCAAACCCTTACCCTAACCCTAACCCTAAACCTAACCCAAACCCTAACCCTAACGCTAATCCTAACCCTAATGCTAACCCTAAACCTAACCCTAAAACTAACCCTACTCCTAACCCTAACCCTAACACAAACCCTAACACTAACCCTAACCCTAACCTTAACCCTAAATCAAACCCTAACCCTAACCCTAACCCGAACCCAAACCCTAACCCTAAACCTAACCCTAACTGAAATACTTATCCTAAACCTAACCCTAACCCTAATGCTAACTATAAACCTAATTCAAACTCAAACCCTAAGCCTTATCCTAACCCAACCCAAACCCTAACCCTAACCCTAACACTAACCCAAAACATAACCCAAACCGAAACCTTAACCCTAAGCCTAAACCTAACCCTAATCCTCACCCTAACCCTAACCTTAATCCTAGTCCTAACCCTAACCCTAACCCTAACACTAACCCTAACCTTAACCCTTACCCAAACCCAAACTCTAAACCTAACTGTAATCGGAACCCTAACGCTAAACCTAATCCTAACCCTAACCCTAACCATAACCCTAATTCAATACCTCACCCTAACCCTAACCCTAACCCAACCCGAAAGCAAACCATAACCCTAACCCTAACCCTAATCTTAGTCCTAACCCTAACCCTAACCCTAACCGTAACCCTAACCCTAACCCTAACCTAACCCAAAACCTAACCCTAACTCAAACCCTAACTCTAACACTAACCCAAACCCTAACCCTAACCCTAACCCAAACCATAACCCAAATAATAACCCTAATCCTAACCCTAACCCTAACCCTGATCCTTATCCTAACCCTAACCCTAACCGTAACCCTAACCGTAACCCTAATTCTAACCCTAACCCTAATCCTAACAGAAAACCTAACCCAAACCCTAACCCTAACCATAATCTTAACACTAACCCTAACCCTAACACTAACCGAGATTCAAACCTTACCTAACCCAAACCCTAACCCTTACCCTAACCCTAACCCAAAACCTAACCCTAACCCTAATCCTAACCATAATGCTAACCCTAAACCTAACTCAAACTCAAACCCTAACTCTAAGCCAAACCCTAACCCAAATCGTAAACCTAACCCTAACCCTAACCCTAACCCTAACCCTAACCTTAACCCTAAATCAAACCCTAACCCTAACCCTAACCCTAACCCGAACCCAAACCCTAACCCTAACCCTAATCCTAACTGAAATCCTTATCCTAAACCTAACCCTAACCCTAATGCTAACTCTAAACCTAATTCAAACTCAAACCCTAACCCTAATCCTAACCCAACCCAAACCCTAACCCTAACCCTAAAACTAACCCAAAACATAACCCAAACCGAAACCGTAACCCTAACCCTAAACCTAACCCTAATCCTATCCCTAACCCTAACCCTAATCCTAGTCCTAACCCCAACCCTAACCTTAACCCTACCCTTAACCCTTACCCAAACCCAACCTCTAAACCTAACTCTAATAGGAACCCTAACCCTAAACCTAATCCTAACCCTAATCCTAACCATAACCCTAATCCAACACCTCACCCTAACCCTAACTCTAACCCAGACCCTAACCTAACCCTAACTCTAAACCAAGCCCAAACCCTAACCCTAACCCTATCTCTAACCCAAACCCTAACCTAACCCTAAACCTAACCCTAACTCAAACCCTAACTCTAACACTAACGCAAACCCTAACCCTAACACTAACCCAAACCATAACCCAAATAATAACCCTAATCCTAACCCTAACCCTAACCCTCATCCTTATTCTAACCCTAACCCTAACCCTAAACCTAACCCTAACCCTATTTCTAACCCGAACCCAAACCCTAACCCTAACCCTAAACCTAACCCAAAACATAACACAAAACGAAACTCTAACCCTAACCCTAACACTAACACTAAACCCTAACCCTAACACTAACCCTAACCGTAACCGAAACCTAAACCCAAACACTAAACCTAATCCTAACCCTAACCCTAACCCTAATCCTAGTCCTTACCCTAACCCTAACCCTAACCCTAACCTTAACCCTTACCCAAACCCAAACTCTAAACCTAACTCTAATCGGAACCCTAACCCTAACCCTAATACTAACCCTAACCCTAACCATAACCCTAATTCAATACCTCACCCTAACCCTAACTCTACCCCAAACCCTAACCTAACCCTAATTCTAAACCAAACCCAAACCCTAACCCTAACCCTAACTCTAACCCAAACCCTAACCTAACCCTAAACCTAACCCTAACTCAAACCATAACTCTAACACTAACCCAAACCCTAACCCTAACCCTAATCCAAACCATAACAAAAATAATAACCCTAATCCTAACCCTAACCCTAACCCTAACCCTAATCCTAACCCTAATGCTAACCCTAAACCTAACCCTAACACTAACCCTAGTCCTAACCCTAACCCTAACCAAAACCCTAACACTAACCCTAACCCTAACGCTAACCCTAAATCAAACCCTAAACCTAACCCCAACCCTAACCTTAACCCTAACCCTAACCGTAACTGAAACACTAATCCTAAACATAATCCTAACCGTAATGCTAACCCTAAACCTAATTCAAACTCAAATCCTAACCCTAATCCTTACCCGCACCCAAACCCTAACCCTAACCCTAAACCTAACCCAAAACGTAACCCAAACCGAAACCCTAACCCTAAACCTAAACCTAACCCTCATCCGTATCCTAACCCTAACCCTAACCCTAAACCTAACCCTAATTCTAACCTTAACCCTAACCCTAATCCTAACCCTAACACTAACCCTAACCCTAACTCAAACCCTATCCCTAACCCTAACCATAACCCGAACCCAAACCCTAACCCTAACTCTAAACCTAACCCAAATGCTAACCCTAAACATAACCCTAACACTAACCCTAGTCCTAACCCTAATCCTAACCCAAACCCTAACCCTAACCCTAACCCGAACCCAAAACCTAACCCTAACCCTAACCCTAACTGAAATACTTATCCTAAACCTAACCCTAACCCTAATGCTAACCCTAAACCTAATTCAAACTCAAACCCTAACCCTAATCATAACCCGAAACCAAACCCTAACACTAAGCCTAAACCTAACCCTAACCCAAACCGAAACACTAACCCTAACCCTAAACCTAACCCTAAACCCTAACCCTAACACTAACCCTAACCCTAACCCAAACCTAAACCCAAAACCTAACCCTAATCCTAACCCTAACCCTAACCCTAATCCTAGTCCTAAACCTAACCCTTACCCTAAACATAACCCTAACCTTAACCCTTACCCAAACCCAAACTCTAAACATAACTCTAATCGGAACCCTAACCCTAACTCTAATCCTAACCCTAACCCTAACCAAAACCCTAATCCAACGCCTCACCCTAACCCTAACTCTAACCCAAACCCTAACCTAACCCTAACTCTAAACCAAACCCAAACCCTAACCCTAACCCTAACTCTAACCCAAACCCTAACATAATCCTAAACCTAAGCCTAACTCAAACCCTAACTCTAACACTAACCCAAACCCTAACCCTAACACTAACCCAAATAATAACACTAATCCTAACCCTAACCCTAACCCTCATCCTTATCCTAACCCTAACCCTAACCCTAACCCAAACCCAAAACCTAATCTTAACACAAACCCTAACCCTAATCCTAACTCTAACACTAACCCTAACCCAAACCCTAACCCTAACTCTAACCCTAACCCAAACCCTAACCCTAACCCTAACCCAAACCCTAACCCTAACCCTAAGACTAACCCTAATGCTAACCCTAAACCTAACCCTAACACTAACCCTAGTCCTAACCCTAACCCTAACCCAACCCCTAACACTAACCCTAACCCTATCCCTAACCATAAATCAAACCCTAACCCTAACCCTAACCCTAACCTGATCACAATCCCTAACCCTAACCCTACCCCTAACTGAAACACTAATCCTAAACCTAACCCTAACACTAATGCTAACCCTAAACCTAATTCAAACTCAAACCCTAACCCTATTCCTAACCCTAACCCTAACCCTAACCCTAACCCAAAACCTAACGCTAACACTAATCCTAACCCTAATGCTAACCCTAAACTTAACCCTAACACTAACCCTAGTCCTAACCCTAACCCTAACCCAAACCCTAACACTAACCCTAACCCTAACCCTAACCCTAAATCAAACCCTAACCCTCACCCTAACCCTAGCACTAAACCTAACTGAAACACTTATCCTAAACCTAACCCTAACCCTAATACTAACCCTAAACCTAATTCAAATTCAAACCCTAACCCTAATCCTAACCCTAACCATAACAATAAACTCTAACCCTAACCCTAACCCTAACCCTAAACCTAACCCAAACCCTAACCCTAACCCTAATCCTAACCCTAATGCTAATACTAAACCTAACCCTAACACTAACCCTAGTCCTAACCCTAACCCTAACCCAAACCCTAACACTAACCCTAAACCTAACCCTAACCCTAAATCAAACCCTAACCCTAACCCTAACCCTAACCCGAACCCAAACCCTAACTGAAACACTAATCCTAAACCTAACTATAACCCTAATGCTAACCGTAAACCTAATTCAAACTCAAACCCTAACCCTATTTCTAACCCGAACCCAAACCCTAACCCTAACCCTAAACCTAACCCAAAACATAACCGAAACCGAAACTCTAACCCTAACCCTAACACTAACACTAAACCCTAACCCTAACACTAACCCTAACCATAACCGAAACCTAAACCCAAACCCTAAACCTAATCCTAACCCTAACCCTAACCCTAATCCTAGTCCTTACCCTAACCCTAACCCTAACCCTAACCTTAACCCTTACCCAAACCCAAACTCTAAACCTAACTCTAATCGGAACCCTAACCCTAACCCTAATCCTAACCCTAACCCTAACCATAACCCTAATTCAATACCTCACCCTAACCCTAACTCTAACCCAAACCCTAACCTAACCCTAATTCTAAACCAAACCCAAACCCTAACCTTAACCCTAACTCTAACCCAAACCCTAACCTAACCCTAAACCTAACCCTAACTCAAACCATAACTCTAACACTAACCCAAAACCTAACCCTAACCTAATCCAAACCATAACCCAAATAATAACCCTAATCCTAAGCCTAACCCTAACACTCATCCTTATCCTAACCCTAACCCTAACCCTAACCATAACCCTAACCCTAATTCTAACCCTAACCCTAACCATAACCCAAAATCTAACCCTAATCCCTAACCCTAATTCTAACACTAACCCTAACCCTAACCCTAACCCTAACCCTAACCCTAACCCTAACCCAAACCCAAACCCTAATCTTAACACAAACCCTAACCCTAATCCTAACCCTAACCCTAACCCTAAACCTAACCCAAACCCTAACCCTAACCCTAATCCTAACCCTAACACTAACCCTCATCCTTATCCTAACCCTAACCCTAACCCTAACCCTAATGCTAACCCTAAACCTAACCCTAACACCAACCCAATTCCTAACCCTAACCCTAACCCAAACTCTAACAATAACCCTAACCCTAACCCTAAATCAAACCCTAAACCTAACCCTAAACCTAACCCGAACCCAAACCCTAACCCTAACCCTAACCCTAACCGTAACCCTAACCTTAACCCTTACCCAAACCCAAACTCTAAACCAAACTCTAATCGGAACCCTAACCCTAACCCTAATCCTAACCCTAACCCTAACCATAACCCTAATCCAACACCTCACGCTAACCCTATTTCTAACCTAAACCCTAACCTAAACCTAACTCTAAACTAAACCCAAACCCTAACCCTAACCCTAACTCTAACCCAAACCCTAACCTAACCTAAAACTATCCCTAATTCAAACCCTAACTCTAACACTAACCCAAACCCTAACCCTAACCCTAACACAAACCATAACCCAAATAATAAACCTAACCCTAACCCTAACCCAAACCCTAACCCTAACCCTAAACCTAACCCAAACCCTAACCCTAACCCTAACCCTAACCCTAATCCTAACCCTAATGCTAACCCTAAACCTAACCCTAACATTAACCCTCGTCCTAACCCTAACCCTAACCCTAACCCTAACCCTAACCCTAACCCTAACCCAAACCCTAACCCTAACCCTAATCCTAACCCTAATGCTAACCCTAAACCTAACCCTAACACTAACCCTAGTCCTAAACCTAACCCTAACCCAAACCCTAACACTAACCCTAACCCTAACCCTAACCCTAAATCAAACCCTAAACCTAACCCTAAACCTAACCCGAACCCAAACTCTAACCCTAACCCTAACCCTAATCCTAGTCCCAACCCTAACCCTAACCCTAACCCTAACCTTAACCCTTACCCAAACCCAAACTCTAAACCTAACTCTAATCGGAACCCTAATCCTAACCCTAACCCTAACCCTAACGCTAACCCTAACCATAACCCTAACCCTAACCATAAAGCTAAACCTAGCCATAACCCTAACCCTAACCCTAAACCTAACCAAACCTAAACCATAAACCAAACCCTAATCCTAACCCTAACCCTAACACTAAACCTAACCGAAAACCTAAACCCTAAACCTAATCCTAACCCTAAACCTAACCCTAAAACAAAACCTAACCCTAAAGGTAACTTTAACCCAAACCCTAACCCTAACACTAAACCAAACCCTAATCTTAACACAAACCCTAACCCTAATCCTAACCCTAACCGTAACCCTAACTAAAACGTTAACCCTAACCCTAACCCTAACCC
>CM069551.1:3502500-3510000 GCA_035773235.1 Eospalax fontanierii | reverse complement strand
AACCCTAACCCTAATCCTAACCCTATCCCTAACCATAACCCTAATCCAACACCTCACCCTAACTCTAACTCTAACCCAAACCCTAACCTAAACCTAACTCTAAAACAAACCCAAACCCTAACCCTAACCCTAACTCTAACCCAAACCCTAAACTATCTCTAAACCTAACCCTAACTCAAACACTCACTCTAACACTAACCCAAACCGTAATCCTAACCCTAACCCAAACCATAACCCAAATAATAACCCTAATCCTAACCCTAATCCTTATCCTAACACTAACCCTAACCCTAACCCTAACCCTAATTCGAACCCTAACCCTAACCCTAACCCTAACCCTAACCCTAACCCTAATCCTAACCCTAATGCTAACCCTAATCCTAACCCTAACACTATCCCTAGTCCTAACCCTAACCCTAACCCAAACCCTTCCACTAACCCTAAGCCTAACCCTAACCCTAAATCAAACCCTAACCCTAACCCTAACCCGAACCCGAACCCAAACCCTAACCCTAACCCTAACCCTAACTGAAATACTTATGCTAAACCTAACCCTAACCCTAATGCTAACCCTAAACCTAATTCAAACTCAAACCCTAACCCTAATCCTAACCCTAAACCTAACCTTAACCCTTACCCAAACTCTAAACATAACTCTAATCGGAACCCTAACCCTAACACTAATCCTAACCCTAACCCTAACGATAAATCTAATCCAAAACCTCACCCTAACCCTAACTCTAATCCAAAGACTAACCTAACCCTAACTCTAAACCAAACCCAAACCGTAACCCTAACCATAACTCTAACCCAAACCCTAACCTAACCCTAAACCTAACCCTAACTGAAACCCTAACTCTAACATTAACCCAAACCCTAACCCTAACACTAACCCAAATCATAACCCAAATAATAACCCTAATCCTAACCCTAAACTTAACCCTCATCCTTATCCTAACCCTAACCCTAAACCTAATTCTAAACCTAACCCTAACCCTAAACCTAACCCTAACACAAAACCAAACCCTAATTTTAACACAAACCCTAACCCTAATCCTAACTCCAACCCTAAACCTAACCCAAACCCTAACCCTAACCCTAACCCTAACCCAAAACATAACCCTAACCCTAACCCTAACCCTAACCCTAACCCAAACCCTAACCCTAACCCTAATCCTAATCCTAATGCTAACCCTAAACCTAACCCTAACACTAACCCTAGTCCTAACCCTAACCCTAACTCAAACCCTAACACTAACCCTAACCCTAACCCTAAATCAATCCCTAAACCTAACCCTAACCCTAACTTTAAGCCTAACCCTAACCCTAACTGAAACACTAATCCTAAACCTAACCCTAACCCTAATGCTAACCCTAAACCTAATTCAAACTCAAACCCTAACCCTAATCCTAACCCGAACCCAAACCCTAACCCTAACCCTAAACCTAGCCCAAAACATAACCCAAACCGAAACCCTAACCCTAACCCTAACCCTAATCCTAAACTGTAACCCTAACACTTACCCTAATCATAACCCAAACCTAAACCCAAACCCTAACCCTAATCCTATCCCTAACCCTAACCCTAATCCTAGTTCTAACCCTAACCCTAACCCTAACCCTAACCCTAACCTTAACCGTAACCCAAACCCAAACTCTAAACCTAACTCTAATCGGAACCCTAACCCTAAACCTAACCCTTACGCTAACCCTAACCATAACCCTAACCCTAACCGTAAAGCTAAACCTAATCATAACCCTAACCCTAACCCTAAACCTAACCAAACCTAAACCCTAACCCAAACCCTAATCCTAACCCTAACCCTAACACTAAACCTAACCGAAAACCTAAACCCTAAACCTAATCCTAACCCTAACTGTAACACTAAAACAAACCCTAACCCTAAACGTAACTTTAACCCAAACCCTAACCCTAACCCTAAACCAAACCCTAATCTTAACACAAACCCTAACCCTAATCCTAACCTTAACCGTAACCCTAACTCAAATGTTAACCCTAACCCTAACCCTAACCCAAACCCTAACCCTAACCCTAACCCTAAACCAAACCCAAACCCTAACCCTAACCCTAATCCTAAAACTAATGCTAACCCTAAACCTAACCCTAACCCTAGTCGTAACCCTAACCCTCACCCAAACCCTAACATTAACCCTAACCCTAACCCTAACCCTAAATCAAACCCTAAACCTAACCCTAACCCTAACCTTAACCTAACCCTAACCCTAACTGAAACACTAATCCTAAACCTAACCCTAACCCTAATGCTAACCCTAAACCTAATTCAAACTCAAACCCTAACCCTAATCCTTACCCGAACCCAAACCCTAACCCTAACCCTAAACCTAACCCAAAATACAACCCAAACCGAAACCCTAACCCTAACCCTAACCTTAACCCTAACCATAACCCAAACCTAAACACAAACCCTAACCCTAATCCTAACCCTAAACCTAACCCTAATCCTAGTCCTATCCCTAACCCTAACCGTAACCCTAACCTTAACCCTTACCCAAACCCAAACTCTAAACCTAACTCTAATCGGAACCCTAAACCTAACCCTAATCCTAACCCTAACCCTAACAATAACCCTAATGCAACACCTCACCCTAACCCTAACTCTAACCCAAACCCTAACCTAAACCTAACTCTAAACCAAACCCAAACCCTAACCCTAACCCTAACTCTAACCCAAACCCTAACCTAACCCTAAACTTAACCCTAACTCAAACCCTCACTCTAACACTAACCCAAACCGTAACCCTAACCCTAACCCAAACCATAACCCAAATAATAAGCCTAATCCTAACCCTAACACTAACCCTCATCCTTATCCTAACCCTGACCCTAACCCAAACCCAAACCCTAACCCTAACCCTAACCCTAACTGAAACACTAATCCTAAACCTAACCCTAACCCTAATGCTAACCCTAAACCTAATTCAAACTCAAACTCTAACCCTATTCCTAACCCGAACCCAAACACTAACCCTAACCCTAAACCTAACCCAAAACATAACCCAAACCGAAACCCTAACCCTAAATCTAACCCTAACCCTAAACCCTAACCCTAACACTAAACCTAATATTAAACCAAAACCAAAACACAAACCCTAACCCTAATCCTAACCCTAACCGTAACCCTAATCCTAGTCCTAACCCTAACCCTAACACTAACACTAACCTTAAGCCTTACCCAAACACAAACTCTAAACCTAACTCTAATCGGAACCCTAACCCAAACCCTAATCCTACCACTAACCCTAACCATAACCCTAATCCAACACCTCACCCGAACCCTAACTCTAACCCAAACCCTAACCTAACCCTAACTGTAAACCAAACGCAAACCCTAACCCTAACCCAAACTCTAACCCAAACTCTAACCTAACCCTAAACCTAACCCTAACTCAAACCCTAACTCTAACACTAAACCAAACTCTAACACTAACCCTAACCCAAACCATAACCCAAATAATAACCCTAATCCTAACCCCAACCCTAACACTCATCCTTATCCTAACCCTAACCCTAACCCTAACCCTAATATTAACACTAATTCTAATCCTAAACCTAACCCTAACCCAAAACCTAACCCTAACCCTAACCCTAACCCTAATCTTAACACTAACCCTAACCTTAACACTAACCCAGATTCAAACCTAACCCTAACCCAAACCCTAACCCTAACCCTAACCCTAACCCAAACCCTAACCGTAACCCTAATTCTAACCCTAATGCTAAACCTAAACCTAACTCAAACTCAAACCCTAACCCTAAGCCTAACCCTAACCCAAACGCTAACCCTAACCCTAACCCTAAATCTAACTAAAACCCTAACACTAACCCAACCCGATCGCAAACCCTAAGCCTAACCCGAAACTTAACCGAAAACCTAAACCTAAATGTAATCCTAAACCAAATCCTAACCCTAACCCTAACCGTAACCCTAACCCTAACCCTAACCTTAACCCTAACCCAAACCCTAACCCTAACCCTCACCCAAAACCTAAACCCAACCGTAAACCTAACCCTAACCCTAAACCAAAAACTAACCCTAAATCTAACCCTAAGCCAAACCCTAACCCTAACCCTTATCCTAACCCATTCCCAAACCCTAACACTAACCCTAACCCTAACCCAAAACCTAACCCTAACCCTAACCCGAACCCAAACCCAAAAAATAACCCTAATCCTAACCCTAATGCTAACCCTAAAGCTAACTCAAACTCAAACCCTAATTATAACCCTTACCCTAAACCAAACCCTAACCCTAACCCTCACCTTAACCCTAACCCTAACCCTAACCCTAACCCTAACCATAACACTAACCCTAATTCTAACTAAAACCCAAACCCTAACCCTAACCCAAACCCAAACCCTAATCTTAACAAAAACCCTAACCCTAATCCTAACCCTAACCCTAACCCTAACCCAACCCCTAACCCGCACCATAACTCTAACCCAAACCCGAACCCTAACCCTAAGCCTAACCCAAATCCTTACCCTAACCCTAACCCTAACCCTAACCCAAACCCTAACCCTAACCCAAATCCTAACCCAAACCCAAACCCTAACCCTAACCCTAACGCTAACCCTAACCCAACCCTAACCCTAAAGCTAAACCTAACCATAACCCTAACCCTAAACCTAACCAAACCTAAACCCTAACCCAATCCCTAATCCTAACACTAACCCTAACACTAACCCTAACCGAAAACCTAAACCCTAACCCTACTCCTAACCCTAACCCTAACCCTAACACAAACCCTAACCCTAAACGTAACCTTAATCCAAACCCTAACCCTAACCCAAATCCACACAGAAACCATAATCTTAACACAAACCCTAACCCTAATCCTAACCCTAAACCTAACCCTAACCCAAACGCTAGCCATAACCATAACCCTAACCCAAACCCTAACCCTAACCCAAACCCTAACCCTAATCCTAACCCTAACCCTATCCCAAACCCTAACACTAACCCTAACCCTAACCCTAACTCAAACCCTATCACTAACCCTATCACTAACCCGAACCAAAACCCTACCCCTAACTCTACACCTACCCCAAAACCTAAACCAAACCGCAACACTACTCATAAACCAAATCCTAAATCAAACCCTAATCCTAAACCTAATTCAAACACTAACCCTAACCCTAACACAAACCCTAACGCTAACCCTAATTCTAACTGAAACCCAAACCCTAACACTAACCCTAACCCAAATCCTAACAATAATCCTAAACCTAAACCTAACCCCTAACCCTAAAACTAACCCTAACCCTAAACCTAACCATTAACCAAACCCTAACCCTAACCTTAAACCTAACTGAAACACTAATCCTAAACCTAACCCTAACCCTAATGCTAACCCTAAACCTAATTCAAACTCAAACCCTAACCCTAATCCTAACCCGAACCCAAACCCTAACCCTAACCCTAAACCTAACCCAAAACATAACCCAAACTGAAACCCTAACCCTAACCCTATCCCTAACCCTAACCCTAAACCCTAAGCCTAGCACTAACACTAACCATAACCCAAACCTAAAGAAAAACACTAACCTTAATCCTAATCGTAACCGTAATCCTAGTCCTAACCCTAACCCTAACCCTAACCCAAACCCTAACACTAACCCTAACCCTAACCCTAACCCTAAATCAAACCCTAAACCTAACCCTAACCCTAACCCTAACACAAACCATAACCCAAATAATAACCCTAATCCTAACCCTAAACCTAACCCTCATCCTTATCCTAACCCTAACCCTAACCCTAATTCTAACCCTAACCCTAACCCTAACCCAAAACCTAACCCTAACCCTAACCCTAACCATAATCTTAACCCTAACCCTAACCCTAACCCAGATTCAAACCTAACCCTAACCCAAACCCTAACCCTAACCGTAACCCTAACCCAAACCCTAACCCTAACCCTAATCCTAACCCTAATGCTAACCCGAAACCTAACTCAAACTCAAACCCTAACCCTAAGCCTAACCCTAAACCAAACCCTCACGCTAACCCTAACCCTAACCCTAACCCTAACTAAAACCCTAACCCTAACCCTAACCCTAACCCAAACCCTAACCCTAACCCTAATCCTAACCCTAATGCTAACACGAAAACTAACTCAAACTCAAACCCTAACCCTAAGCCTAACCCTAAACCAAACCTTAACCCTAAACCTAACCCTAACTAAAACCCTAACACTTACCCAACCCGCACCCAAACCCTAACCCTAACCCTAACCCTAACCCTAACACTAACCCTAACCCTAACCCTAACACTAACCCAAACGCTAAACCTAACCCTAATCCAAAATCTAAACCTAATCCTAAACCTAACCCTAACCGTAACCCAATCTCTAAGCCTAACCCTAAACCTTAACTTAACCCCTAACCCCTAACCCCAAACCCTAACCCAAACCCTAACACTAACCCTAACCCTAACCCTAAACCTAAACCTAGTCCTAACACTAACCCTAACCCTAACCCTAACCCTAACCTTAACCCTTACCCAAACCCAAACTCTAAACCTAACTCTAATCGGAACCCTAACCCTAACCCTAATCCTAACCCTAACCCTAACCATAACCCTAATCCAACACCTCACCCTAACCCTAACTCAAACCCAAACCCTAAACTAACCCTAACTCTTAACCAAACCGAAACCCTAACACTAACCCTAACTCTAACCCAAACCCTAACCTAACCCTAAACCTAACCCTAACTCAAACACTAACTCTAACACTAACGCAAACACTAACCCTAACCCTAACTCAAACCATAACCCAAATAATAACCCTAATCCAAACCCTAACCCTAACCCTCACCCTTATCCTAACCCTAACCCTAATTCAAACCCTAACCCTAACCCTAATTCTAACCCTAACACTAACCCTAACCCAAAACCTAATCCTAAACCTAACCCTAAACATAATCTTAACACTAACCCTAACCCTAACACTAACCCAGATTCAAACCTAACCCTAACGCAAACCCTAACCCTAAACCTAACCCTAACCCAAACCCTAACCCTAACCCTAATCCTAACCCTAATGCGAACCCTAAACCTAACTCAAACTCAAACCCTAACCCTAATCCTAACCCGAACCCAAACCCTAACCCTAACCCTAAACCTAGCCCAAAACATAACCCAAACCGAAACCCTAACCCTAACCCTAACCCTAATCCTAAACTGTAACCCTAACACTTACCCTAATCATAACCCAAACCTAAACCCAAACCCTAACCCTAATTCTAACCCTAACCTTAACCCTAATCCTAGTTCTAACCCTAACCCTAACCCTAACCCTAACCCTAACCTTAACCGTAACCCAAACCCAAACTCTAAACCTAACTCTAATCGGAACCCTAACCCTAAACCTAACCCTTACGCTAACCCTAAACATAACCCTAACCCTAACCGTAAAGCTAAACCTAATCATAACCCTAACCCTAACCCTAAACATAA
>CM069551.1:3460000-3497500 GCA_035773235.1 Eospalax fontanierii | reverse complement strand
TTCAAACCTAACCCTAACGCAAACCCTAACCCTAAACCTAACCCTAACCCAAACCCTAACCCTAACCCTAATCCTAACCCTAATGCTAACCCTAAACCTAACTCAAACTCAAACCCTAATCCTAAGCCTAACCCTAACCCAAACCTTAACCCTAACTAAAACCCTAACGCTAACCCAACCCGAAAGCAAACCCAAAACCCTAACCCGAAACTTAACCGAAAACCTAAACCTAACCGTAATCCTAAACCAAACCCTAACACTAACACTAACCCTAACCGTAATCCTAAGCCTAAACCTATCCCTAACCCTAACCCAAACCCGAACCCTATCCATAACCCTAACCCAAAACCCTAACACTATCCCTAACCCTAAACCAAACACTAATCCGAATCTTAACCCTAAACCAAACCCTAATCCTAACCCTAACACTAACACTATCACTAACCGAAAACCTAAACCCTAACCCTACTCCTAACCCTAACCCTAACCCTTACCCTTACCCAAACCCAAATCCTAAAACTAACCCAAATCCAAACCCTAACCCTAACCCTAATCCTAACCGTAACCCTAACCCTAACCCAACCCCTAACCCTCACCCTAACTCTAACGCAAACCCGAACCCTAACCCTAACCCTAACCCAAATCCTAACCCTAACCCTAACCCTAACCCTAACCCAAACCCTAACCCTAACCCAAATCCTAACCCAAACCCAAACCCTTACCCTAATCTTAACACAAACCCTAACCCTAACCCTAACCCTAACCCTAAACCTAACCAGAACCCAAACCTTAACCCTAATCCTAATCCTAACTGAAACACTAATCCTAAACCTAACCCGAACCCTAATGCTAACCCTAAACCAAATTCAAACTCAAGCACTAACCATAATCCTAAGCCGAACCCAAACCCTAACCCTAACCCTAACCCTAACCCTAACCCCAACCCTAACCCTAACCCTAAACCTAACCCAAAACCCTAACCCTAACACTAACCCTAAACATAACCCAAACCTAAACCCAAACCCTAACCCTAAACCTAACACTAACCCTAACCCTAATCCTAGTCCTAACCCTAACCCTAACCCTAACCCTAACCCTAACCCTAACCTTAACCCTTACCCAAACCCAAACTCTAAACCAAACTCTAATCGGAACCCTAACCCTAACCCTACACCTAACCCTAACCCTAACCATAATCCTAATCTA
Organism: Eospalax fontanierii; assembly: GCA_035773235.1. Lineage (NCBI taxonomy): Eukaryota > Metazoa > Chordata > Mammalia > Rodentia > Spalacidae > Eospalax > Eospalax fontanierii. The sequence goes on along the minus strand of CM069551.1, from coordinate 3,496,294 downwards.
ACACCTCACGCTAACCCTAACTCTAACCAAAACCCTAACCTAACCCTAACTCTAAACCAAACCCAAACCCTAACACTAACCCTAACTCTAACCCAAACCCTAACCTAACCCTAAACCTATCCCTAACTCAAACACTAACTCTAACACTAACCCAAACCCTAACCCTAACCCTAATCCAAACCATAACCCAAATAATAACCCTAACCCTAACCCTAACCTTAACCCTAACCTTAACCCTAATCATAATTCTAACCCTAACCCTAACCCTAACCCTAACCCAAATCCAAACCCAAACCCTAATCTTAACACAAAACCTAACCGTAATCCTAACCCTAACCCTAACCCTAACCCAAACCCTAACCCTAACCCTAACCCTAACCTTAACCCTAACCATAATTCTAACCCTAACCCTAACCCTAACCCTAACCCAAATCCAAACCCAAACCCTAATCTTAACACAAACCCTAACCCTAATCCTAACCCTAACCCTAACCCTAACCCAAACCCTAACCCTAACCCTAATCCTAACCCAAACGCTAACCCTAACCCTAACCCTAACCCTAATCCTAACCCTAAACCTAACCCTAACACTAACCCTAGTCCTAACCCTAACCCTAACCCTAACCCTTACCCTAACCCTAACCCAAACCCTAACCCTAACCCAAACCCTAACCCAAACCCAAACCCTAACACTAACCCTAACACTAACCCTAACCATAACCCTAACCCTAACCGTAACGCTAAACCTAACCATAACCCTAACCCTAACCCTAAACCTAACCAAACCTAAATCCTAACCCAAACCCTAATCCTAACCCTAACCCTAACCCTAACCCTAATCCTAACCCTAATGCTAACCCTAAACCTAACCCTAACACTAACCCTAGTCCTAACCCTAACCCTAACCAAAACCCTAACACTAACCCTAACCCTAACGCTAACCCTAAATCAAACCCTAAACCTAACCCCAACCCTAACCTTAACCCTAACCCTAACCCTAACTGAAACACTAATCCTAAACATAATCCTAACCGTAATGCTAACCCTAAACCTAATTCAAACTCAAATCCTAACCCTAATCCTTACCCGAACCCAAACCCTAACCCTAACCCTAAACCTAACCCAAAACGTAACCCAAACCGAAACCCTAACCCTAAACCTAAACCTAACCCTCATCCTTATCCTAACCCTAACCCTAACCCTAAACCTAACCCTAATTCTAACCTTAACCCTAACCCTAATCCTAACCCTAACACTAACCCTAACCCTAACTCAAACCCTATCCCTAACCCTAACCGTAACCCGAACCCAAACCCTAACCCTAACTCTAAACCTAACCCAAATGCTAACCCTAAACCTAACCCTAACACTAACCTTAGTCCTAACCCTAATCCTAACCCAAACCCTAACCCTAACCCTAACCCGAAACCAAACCCTAACCCTAACCCTAACCCTAACTGAAATACTTATCCTAAACCTAACCCTAACCCTAATGCTAACCCTAAACCTAATTCAAACTCAAACCCTAACCCTAATCATAACCCGAAACCAAACCCTAACCCTAACCCTAAACCTAACCCAAAATATAACCCAAACAGAAACACTAACCCTAACCCTAACCCTAACCCTAAACCCTAACCCTAACACTAACCCTAACCCTAACCCAAACCTAAACCCAAAACCTAACCCTAATCCTAACCCTAACACTAACCCTAATCCTAGTCCTAAACCTAACCCTTACCTTAAACATAACCCTAACCTTAACACTTACCCAAACCCAAACTCTAAACATAACTCTAATCGGAACCCTAACCCTAACCCTAATCCTAACCCTAACCCTAACCATAACCCTAATCCAACGCCTCACCCTAACCCTAACTCTAACCCAAACCCTAACCTAACCCTAACTCTAAACCAAACCCAAACCCTAACAGTAACCCTAACTCTAACCCAAACCCTAACATAATCCTAAACCTAAGCCAAACTCAAACCCTAACTCTAACACTAACCCAAACCCTAACCCTAACACTAACCCAAACCATAACCCAAATAATAACACTAATCCTAACCCTAACCCTAACCCTCATCCTTATCCTAATCCTGACCCTAACCCTAACCCAAACCCAAAAGCAAATCTTAACACAAACCCTAACCCTAATCCTAACTCTAACACTAACCCTAACCCAAACCCTAACCCTAACTCTAACCCTAACCCAAACCCTAACCCTAACGCTAAACCAAACCCTAAACCTAACCCTAATCCTAACCCTAATGCTAACCGTAAACCTAACCCTAACACTATCCCTAGTCCTAACCCTAACCCTAACCCAACCCCTAACACTAACTCTAACCCTATCCCTAACCCTAAATCAAACCCTAACCCTAACCCTAACCTGATCCCAATCCCTAACCCTAACCCTACCCCTAACTGAAACACTAATCCTAAACCTAACCCTAACCCTAATGCTAACCCTAAACCTAATTCAAACTCAAACCCTAACCCTATTCCTAACCCTAAACCTAACCATAACCCTAACCCTAACCGTAACGCTAAACCTAACCATAACCCTAACCCTAACCCTAAACCTAACCAAACCTAAATCCTAATCCAAACCCTAACTCAAACCCTAACGCTAACCCTAATCCTAACCCAAAGCCAAGCCCTAAACCTAACCCTAACCCTAACCCAAAACCTAACCCTAACACTAATCCTAACCCTAAGGCTAAGCCTAAACTTAACCCTAACACTAACCCTAGTCCTAACCCTAACCCTAACCCAAACCCTAACACTAACCCTAACCCTAACCCTAACCCTAAATCAAACCCTAACCCTCACCCTAACCCTAACACTAAACCTAACTGAAACACTTATCCTAAACCTAACCCTAACCCTAATACTAACCCTAAACCTAATTCAAATTCAAACCCTAACCCTAATCCTAACCCTAACCATAACAATAAACTCTAACCCTAACCCTAACCCTAACCCTAACCCTAAACCTAACCCAAACCCTAACCCTAACCCTAATCCTAACCCTAATGCTAATACTAAACCTAACCCTAACACTAACCCTAGTCCTAACCCTAACCCTAACCCAAACCCTAACACTAACCCTAAACCTAACCCTAACCCTAAATCAAACCCTAACCCTAACCCTAACCCTAACCCGAACCCAAACCCTAACTGAAACACTTATCCTAAACCTAACTATAACCCTAATGCTAACGGTAAACCTAATTTAAACTCAAACCCTAACCCTATTTCTAACCCGAACCCAAACCCTAAAACTAACCCAAAACATAACCCAAACCGAAACTCTAACCCTAACCCTAACACTAACACTAAACCCTAACCCTAACACTAACCCTAACCATAACCGAAACCTAAACCCAAACCCTAAACCTAATCCTAACCCTAACCCTAACCCTAATCCTAGTCCTTACCCTAACCCTAACCCTAACCCTAACCTTAACCCTTACCCAAACCCAAACTCTAAACCTAACTCTAATCGGAACCCTAACCCTAACCCTAATACTAACCCTAACCCTAACCATAACCCTAATTCAATACCTCACCCTAACCCTAACTCTACCCCAAACCCTAACCTAACCCTAATTCTAAACCAAACCCAAACCCTAACCCTAACCCTAACTCTAACCCAAACCCTAACCTAACCCTAAACCTAACCCTAACTCAAACCATAACTCTAACACTAACCCAAACCCTAACCCTAACCCTAATCCAAACCATAACAAAAATAATAACCCTAATCCTAACCCTAACCCTAACACTCATCCTTATCCTAACCCTAACCCTAACCCTAACCATAACCCTACCCCTAATTCTAACCCTAACCCTAACCATAACCCAAAACCTAACCCTAACGCTAACCCTAACCCTCACCCTAAACTTAACACTAAACCTAACCCTAACTCTAACCCAAACCCAAACCTAACCCTAACTCTAAACCAAACCCAAACCCTAACCCTAACCCTGACTGTAACCCAAACCCTAACCTAACCCTAAACCTAACCCTAACTCAAACCCTAACTCTAACACTAATCCAAACCCTAACCCTAACCCTAACCCAAACCATAACACAAATAATAACCCTAATCCTAACCCTAACCCTAACCTTCATCCTTATCCTAACCCTAACCCTAACCCTAACCTAAACACTAACCCTAATTGTAAACCTAACCCTAACCCTAACCCTCACCCTAACCCTAACCCTAACCCTAACCCTAACCCAAACCCTAACCCTAACCCTAATCCAAACCCAAACCCTAACCCTAACCCTAACCCTAACCCTAATCCTAACCCTAAACCTAACCCTAACACTAACCCTAATCCTAACCCTAACCCTAACCCTAACCCTTACCCTAACCCTAACCCAAACCCTAACCCCAACCCAAACCCAAACCCAAACCCAAACCCTAACACAAACCCTAACACTAACCCTAACCATAACCCTAACCCTAACCGTAACGCTAAACCTAACCATAACCCTAACCCTAACCCTAAACCTAACCAAACCTAAATCCTAACCCAAACCCTAATCCTAACCCTAACCCTAACCCTAACCCTAATCCTAACCCTAATGCTAACCCTAAACCTAACCCTAACACTAACCCTAGTCCTAACCCTAACCCTAACCAAAACCCTAACACTAACCCTAACCCTAACGCTAACCCTAAATCAAACCCTAAACCTAACCCCAACCCTAACCTTAACCCTAACCCTAACCCTAACTGAAACACTAATCCTAAACATAATCCTAACCGTAATGCTAACCCTAAACCTAATTCAAACTCAAATCCTAACCCTAATCCTTACCCGAACCCAAACCCTAACCCTAACCCTAAACCTAACCCAAAACGTAACCCAAACCGAAACCCTAACCCTAAACCTAAACCTAACCCTCATCCTTATCCTAACCCTAACCCTAACCCTAAACCTAACCCTAATTCTAACCTTAACCCTAACCCTAATCCTAACCCTAACACTAACCCTAACCCTAACTCAAACCCTATCCCTAACCCTAACCTTAACCCGAACCCAAACCCTAACCCTAACTCTAAACCTAACCCAAATGCTAACCCTAAACCTAACCCTAACACTAACCTTAGTCCTAACCCTAATCCTAACCCAAACCCTAACCCTAACCCTAACCCGAACCCAAACCCTAACCCTAACCCTAACCCTAACTGAAATACTTATCCTAAACCTAACCCTAACCCTAATGCTAACCCTAAACCTAATTCAAACTCAAACCCTAACCCTAATCATAACCCGAAACCAAACCCTAACCCTAACCCTAAACCTAACCCAAAACATAACCCAAACAGAAACACTAACCCTAACCCTAACCCTAACCCTAAACCCTAACCCTAACACTAACCCTAACCCTAACCCAAACCTAAACCCAAAACCTAACCCTAATCCTAACCCTAACACTAACCCTAATCCTAGTCCTAAACCTAACCCTTACCTTAAACATAACCCTAACCTTAACACTTACCCAAACCCAAACTCTAAACATAACTCTAATCGGAACCCTAACCCTAACCCTAATCCTAACCCTAACCCTAACCATAACCCTAATCCAACGCCTCACCCTAACCCTAACTCTAACCCAAACCCTAACCTAACCCTAACTCTAAACCAAACCCAAACCCTAACCCTAACCCTAACTCTAACCCAAACCCTAACATAATCCTAAACCTAAGCCAAACTCAAACCCTAACTCTAACACTAACCCAAACCCTAACCCTAACACTAACCCAAACCATAACCCAAATAATAACACTAATCCTAACCCTAACCCTAACCCTCATCCTTATCCTAATCCTAACCCTAACCCTAACCCAAACCCAAAACCAAATCTTAACACAAACCCTAACCCTAATCCTAACTCTAACACTAACCCTAACCCAAACCCTAACCCTAACTCTAACCCTATCCCAAACCCTAACCCTAACGCTAAACCAAACCCTAAACCTAACCCTAATCCTAACCCTAATGCTAACCCTAAACCTAACCCTAACACTATCCCTAGTCCTAACCCTAACCCTAACCCAACCCCTAACACTAACTCTAACCCTATCCCTACCCCTAAATCAAACCCTAACCCTAACCCTAACCTGATCCCAATCCCTAACCCTAACCTTACCCCTAACTGAAACACTAATCCTAAACCTAACCCTAACCCTAATGCTAACCCTAAACCTAATTCAAACTCAAACCCTAACCCTATTCCTAACCCTAAACCTAACCATAACCCTAACCCTAACCGTAACGCTAAACCTAACCATAACCCTAACCCTAACCCTAAACCTAACCAAACCTAAATCCTAATCCAAACCCTAACTCAAACCCTAACCATAATCCTAACCCTAACCCAAACCCTAACCCTAACCCTAACCCTAACCCTAACCCAAAACCTAACCCTAACACTAATCCTAACCCTAATGCTAACCCTAAACTTAACCCTAACACTAACCCTAGTCCTAACCCTAACCCTAACCCAAACCCTAACACTAACCCTAACCCTAACCCTAACCCTAAATCAAACCCTAACCCTCACCCTAACCCTAACACTAAACCTAACTGAAACACTTATCCTAAACCTAACCCTAACCCTAATACTAACCCTAAACCTAATTCAAATTCAAACCCTAACCCTAATCCTAACCCTAACCATAACAATAAACTCTAACCCTAACCCTAACCCTAACCCTAACCCTAAACCTAACCCAAACCCTAACCCTAACCCTAATCCTAACCCTAATGCTAATACTAAACCTAACCCTAACACTAACCCTAGTCCTAACCCTAACCCTAACCCAAACCCTAACACTAACCCTAAACCTAACCCTAACCCTAAATCAAACCCTAACCCTAACCCTAACCCTAACCCGAACCCAAACCCTAACTGAAACACTTATCCTAAACCTAACTATAACCCTAATGCTAACCGTAAACCTAATTTAAACTCAAACCCTAACCCTATTTCTAACCCGAACCCAAACCCTAAAACTAACCCAAAACATAACCCAAACCGAAACTCTAACCCTAACCCTAACACTAACACTAAACCCTAACCCTAACACTAACCCTAACCATAACCGAAACCTAAACCCAAACCCTAAACCTAATCCTAACCCTAACCCTAACCCTAATCCTAGTCCTTACCCTAACCCTGACCCTAACCCTAACCTTAACCGTTACCCAAACCCAAACTCTAAACCTAACTCTAATCGGAACCCTAACCCTAACCCTAATCCTAACCCTAACCCTAATCATAACCCTAATTCAATTCCTCACCCTAACCCTAACTCTACCCCAAACCCTAACCTAACCCTAATTCTAAACCAAACCCAAACCCTAACCCTAACCCTAACTCTAACCCAAACCCTAACCTAACCCTAAACCTAACCCTAACTCAAACCATAACTCTAACACTAACCCAAACCCTAACCCTAACCCTAATCCAAACCATAACAAAAATAATAACCCTAATCCTAACCCTAACCCTAACACTCATCCTTATCCTAACCCTAACCCTAACCCTAACCATAACCCTAACCCTAATTCTAACCCTAACCCTAACCATAACCCAAAACCTAACCCTAACGCTAACCCTAACCCTCACCCTAAACTTAACACTAAACCTAACCCTAACTCTAACCCAAACCCAAACCTAACCCTAACTCTAAACCAAACCCAAACCCTAACCCCAACCCTGACTGTAACCCAAACCCTAACCTAACCCTAAACCTAACCCTAACTCAAACCCTAACTCTAACACTAATCCAAACCCTAACCCTAACCCTAACCCAAACCATAACACAAATAATAACCCTAATCCTAACCCTAACCCTAACCTTCATCCTTATCCTAACCCTAACCCTAACCCTAACCTAAACACTAACCCTAATTGTAAACCTAACCCTAACCCTAACCCTAACCCTAACCCTAACCCTAACCCAAACCCAAACCCTAATCTTAACACAAACCCTAACCCTAATCCTAACTCTAACCCTAACCCTAACCCTAACCCTAACCCAAATCATTACCCTAACACTAATCCTAACACTAATGCTAAACCTAAACTTAACCCTAACACTAACCCTAGTCCTAACCCTAACCCTAACACAAACCCTAACACTAACCCTAACCCTAACCCTAACCCTAAATCAAACCCTAACCCTCAACATAACCCTAACCCTAAACCTAACTGAAACTCTTATCCTAAACCTAACCCTAACCCTAATGCTAACCCTAAACCTAATTCAAACTCAAACCCTAACCCTAAACCTAACCCTAACCATAGCAATAAACTCTAACCCTAACCCTAAACCTAACCCAAAACATAACCCAAACCGAAACCCTCACCCTAACCCTAACCCTAACCCTAATCCTAACCCTAACCCTAACCCTAAACCTAGTACTAACCCTAACCCTAACCCTAACCCTAACCCTAACCCTAATCCTAACCCTAAACCTAACCCTAACACTAACCCCAGTCCTAACCCTAACCCTAACCCTAACCCTTACCCTAACCCTAACCCAAACCCTAACCCTAACCCAAACCCTAACCCAAACCCAAACCCTAACACTAACCCTAACACTAACCCTAACCATAACCCTAACCCTAACCGTAACGCTAAACCTAACCATAACCCTAACCCTAACCCTAAACCTAACCAAACCTAAATCCTAACCCAAACCCTAATCCTAACCCTAACCCTAACCCTAACCCTAATCCTAACCCTAATGCTAACCCTAAACCTAACCCTAACACTAACCCTAGTCCTAACCCTAACCCTAACCAAAACCCTAACACTAACCCTAACCCTAACGCTAACCCTAAATCAAACCCTAAACCTAACCCCAACCCTAACCTTAACCCTAACCCTAACCCTAACTGAAACACTAATCCTAAACATAATCCTAACCGTAATGCTAACCCTAAACCTAATTCAAACTCAAATCCTAACCCTAATCCTTACCCGAACCCAAACCCTAACCCTAACACTAAACCTAACCCAAAACGTAACCCAAACCGAAACCCTAACCCTAAACCTAAACCTAACCCTCATCCTTATCCTAACCCTAACCCTAACCCTAAACCTAACCCTAATTCTAACCTTAACCCTAACCCTAATCCTAACCCTAACACTAACCCTAACCCTACCTCAAACCCTATCCCTAACCCTAACCTTAACCCGAACCCAAACCCTAACCCTAACTCTAAACCTAACCCAAATGCTAACCCTAAACCTAACCCTAACACTAACCCTAGTCCTAACCCTAATCCTAACCCAAACCCTAACCCTAACCCTAACCCGAACCCAAACCCTAACCCTAACCCTAACCCTAACTGAAATACTTATCCTAAACCTAACCCTAACCCTAATGCTAACCCTAAACCTAATACAAACTCAAACCCTAACCCTAATCATAACCCGAAACCAAACCCTAACCCTAACCCTAAACCTAACCCAAAACATAACCCAAACCGAAACACTAACCCTAACCCTAACCCTAACCCTAAACCCTAACCCTAACACTAACCCTAACCCTAACCCAAACCTAAACCCAAAACCTAACCCTAATCCTAACCCTAACCCTAACCCTAATCCTAGTCCTAAACCTAACCCTTACCCTAAACATAACCCTAACCTTAACACTTACCCAAACCCAAACTCTAAACATAACTCTAATCGGAACCCTAACCCTAACCCTAATCCTAACCCTAACCCTAACCCTCACCCTAACCCTCATCCTAACCCTAATCCTAACCCTAAACCTAACCATAACACTAACCCTAGTCCTAACCCTAACCCTAACCCAAACCCTTACACTAACCCTAAGCCTAACCCTAACCCTAAATCAAACCCTAACCCTAACCCTAACCCTAACCCGAACAAAAACCCTAACCGTAACCCTAACCCTAACTGAAATACTTATCCTAAACCTAACCCTAAACCTAATGCTAACCCCAAACCTAACGCAAAATCAAACCCTAACCCTAATCCTAACACTAAACCTAACCTTAACCCTTACCCAAACCCAAACTCTAAACATAACTCTAATCGGAACCCTAACCCTAACCCTAATCCTAACCCTAACCCTAACCATAACCCTAATCCAACGCCTCACCCTAACCCTAACTCTAACCCAAACCCTAACCTAACCCTAACTCTAAACCAAACCCAAACCCTAACCCTAACCCTAACTCTAACCCAAACCCTAACATAATCCTAAACCTAAGCCAAACTCAAACCCTAACTCTAACACTAACCCAAACCCTAACCCTAACACTAACCCAAACCATAACCCAAATAATAACACTAATCCTAACCCTAACCCTAACCCTCATCCTTATCCTAATCCTAACCCTAACCCTAACCCAAACCCAAAACCAAAACTTAACACAAACCCTAACCCTAATCCTAACTCTAACACTAACCCTAACCCAATCCCTAACCCTAACTCTAACCCTAACCCAAACCCTAACCCTAACGCTAAACCAGACCCTAAACCTAACCCTAATCCTAACCCTAATGCTAACCCTAAACCTAACCCTAACACTATCCCTAGTCCTAACCCTAACCCTAACCCAACCCCTAACACTAACTCTAACCCTATCCCTAACCCTAAATCAAACCCTAACCCTAACCCTAACCTGATCCCAATCCCTAACCCTAACCTTACCCCTAACTGAAACACTAATCCTAAACCTAACCCTAACCCTAATGCTAACCCTAAACCTAATTCAAACTCAAACCCTAACCCTATTCCTAACCCTAAACCTAACCATAACCCTAACCCTAACCGTAACGCTAAACCTAACCATAACCCTAACCCTAACCCTAAACCTAACCAAACCTAAATCCTAATCCAAACCCTAACTCAAACCCTAACCATAACCCTAACCCTAACCCAAACCCTAACCCTAACCCTAACCCTAACCCTAACCCAAAACCTAACCCTAACACTAATCCTAACCCTAATGCTAACCCTAAACTTAACCCTAACACTAACCCTAGTCCTAACCCTAACCCTAACCCAAACCCTAACACTAACCCTAACCCTAACCCTAACCCTAAATCAAACCCTAACCCTCACCCTAACCCTAACACTAAACCTAACTGAAACACTTATCCTAAACCTAACCCTAACCCTAATACTAACTCTAAACCTAATTCAAATTCAAACCCTAACCCTAATCCTAACCCTAACCATAACAATAAACTCTAACCCTAACCCTAACCCTAACCCTAACCCTAAACCTAACCCAAACCCTAACCCTAACCCTAATCCTAACCCTAATGCTAATACTAAACCTAACCCTAACACTAACCCTAGTCCTAACCCTAACCCTAACCCAAACCCTAACACTAACCCTAAACCTAACCCTAACCCTAAATCAAACCCTAACCCTAACCCTAACCCTAACCCGAACCCAAACCCTAACTGAAACACTTATCCTAAACCTAACTATAACCCTAATGCTAACCGTAAACCTAATTTAAACTCAAACCCTAACCCTATTTCTAACCCGAACCCAAACCCTAAAACTAACCCAAAACATAACCCAAACCGAAACTCTAACCCTAACCCTAACACTAACACTAAACCCTAACCCTAACACTAACCCTAACCATAACCGAAACCTAAACCCAAACCCTAAACCTAATCCTAACCCTAACCCTAACCCTAATCCTAGTCCTTACCCTAACCCTAACCCTAACCCTAACCTTAACCCTTACCCAAACCCAAACTCTAAACCTAACTCTAATCGGAACCCTAACCCTAACCCTAATCCTAACCCTAACCCTAACCATAACCCTAATTCAATACCTCACCCTAACCCTAACTCTACCCCAAACCCTAACCTAACCCTAATTCTAAACCAAACCCAAACCCTAACCCTAACCCTAACTCTAACCCAAACCCTAACCTAACCCTAAACCTAACCCTAACTCAAACCATAACTCTAACACTAACCCAAACCCTAACCCTAACCCTAATCCAAACCATAACAAAAATAATAACCCTAATCCTAACCCTAACCCTAACACTCATCCTTATCCTAACCCTAACCCTAACCCTAACCATAACCCTAACCCTAATTCTAACCCTAACCCTAACCATAACCCAAAACCTAACCCTAACGCTAACCCTAACCCTCACCCTAAACTTAACACTAAACCTAACCCTAACTCTAACCCAAACCCAAACCTAACCCTAACTCTAAACCAAACCCAAACCCTAACCCTAACCCTGACTGTAACCCAAACCCTAACCTAACCCTAAACCTAACCCTAACTCAAACCCTAACTCTAACACTAATCCAAACCCTAACCCTAACCCTAACCCAAACCATAACACAAATAATAACCCTAATCCTAACCCTAACCCTAACCTTCATCCTTATCCTAACCCTAACCCTAACCCTAACCTAAACACTAACCCTAATTGTAAACCTAACCCTAACCCTAACCCTAACCCTAACCCTAACCCTAACCCAAACCCAAACCCTAATCTTAACACAAACCCTAACCCTAATCCTAACTCTAACCCTAACCCTAACCCTAACCCTAACCCAAATCATTACCCTAACACTAATCCTAACACTAATGCTAAACCTAAACTTAACCCTAACACTAACCCTAGTCCTAACCCTAACCCTAACACAAACCCTAACACTAACCCTAACCCTAACCCTAACCCTAAATCAAACCCTAACCCTCAACATAACCCTAACCCTAAACCTAACTGAAACACTTATCCTAAACCTAACCCTAACCCTAATGCTAACCCTAAACCTAATTCAAACTCAAACCCTAACCCTAAACCTAACCCTAACCATAGCAATAAACTCTAACCCTAACCCTAAACCTAACCCAAAACATAACCCAAACCGAAACCCTCACCCTAACCCTAACCCTAACCCTAATCCTAACCCTAACCCTAACCCTAAACCTAGTACTAACCCTAACCCTAACCCTAACCCTAACCCTAACCCTAATCCTAACCCTAAACCTAACCCTAACACTAACCCCAGTCCTAACCCTAACCCTAACCCTAACCCTTACCCTAACCCTAACCCAAACCCTAACCCTAACCCAAACCCTAACCCAAACCCAAACCCTAACACTAACCCTAACACTAACCCTAACCATAACCCTAACCCTAACCGTAACGCTAAACCTAACCATAACCCTAACCCTAACCCTAAACCTAACCAAACCTAAATCCTAACCCAAACCCTAATCCTAACCCTAACCCTAACCCTAACCCTAATCCTAACCCTAATGCTAACCCTAAACCTAACCCTAACACTCACCCAAGTCCTAGCCCTGACCCTAACCAAAACCCTAACACTCACCCTAACCCTAACGCTAACCCTAAATCAAACCCTAAACCTAACCCCAACCCTAAGCTTAACCCTAACCCTAATGCTAAGTGAAACACTAATCCTAAACATAATCCTAACCGTAATGCTAACCCTAAACCTAATTCAAACTCAAATCCTAACCCTAATCCTTACCCGAACCCAAACCCTAACCCTAACACTAAACCTAACCCAAAACGTAACCCAAACCGAAACCCTAACCCTAAACCTAAACCTAACCCTCATCCTTATCCTAACCCTAACCCTAACCCTAAACCTAACCCTAATTCTAACCTTAACCCTAACCCTAATCCTAACCCTAACACTAACCCTAACCCTACCTCAAACCCTATCCCTAACCCTAACCTTAACCCGAACCCAAACCCTAACCCTAACTCTAAACCTAACCCAAATGCTAACCCTAAACCTAACCCTAACACTAACCCTAGTCCTAACCCTAATCCTAACCCAAACCCTAACCCTAACCCTAACCCGAACCCAAACCCTAACCCTAACCCTAACCCTAACTGAAATACTTATCCTAAACCTAACCCTAACCCTAATGCTAACCCTAAACCTAATACAAACTCAAACCCTAACCCTAATCATAACCCGAAACCAAACCCTAACCCTAACCCTAAACCTAACCCAAAACATAACCCAAACCGAAACACTAACCCTAACCCTAACCCTAACCCTAAACCCTAACCCTAACACTAACCCTAACCCTAACCCAAACCTAAACCCAAAACCTAACCCTAATCCTAACCCTAACCCTAACCCTAATCCTAGTCCTAAACCTAACCCTTACCCTAAACATAACCCTAACCTTAACACTTACCCAAACCCAAACTCTAAACATAACTCTAATCGGAACCCTAACCCTAACCCTAATCCTAACCCTAACCCTAACCATAACCCTAATCCAACGCCTCACCCTAACCCTAACTCTAACCCAAACCCTAACCTAACACTAACTCTAAACCAAACCCAAACCCTAACCCTAACCCTAACTCTAACCCAAACCCTAACATAATCCTAAACCTAAGCCTAACTCAAACCCTAACTCTAACACTAACCCAAACCCTAACCCTAACACTAACCCAAACCATAACCCAAATAATAAGACTAATCCTAACCCTAACCCTAACCCTCATCCTTATCCTAATCCTAACCCTAACCCTAACCCAAACCCAAAACCTAATCTTAACACAAACCCTAACCCTAATCCAAACTCTAACACTAACCCTAACCCAAACCCTAACCCTAACTCTAACCCTAACCCAAACCCTAACCCTAACGCTAAACCAAACCCTAAACCTAACCCTAATCCTAACCCTAATGCTAACCCTAAACCTAACCCTAACACTAACCCTAGTCCTAACCCTAACCCTAACCCAACCCCTAACACTAACTCTAACCCTATCCCTAACCCTAAATCAAACCCTAACACTAACCCTAACCCTAACCTGATCCCAATCCCTAACCCTAACCCTACCCCTAACTGAAACACTAATACTAAACGTAACCCTAACCCTAATGCTAACCCTAAACCTAATTAAACTCAAACCCTAACCCTATTCCTAACCCTAAACCTAACCAGAACCCTAACCCGAACCGTAACGCTAAACCTAACCATAACCCTAACCCTAACCCTAAACCTAACCAAACCTAAATCCTAATCCAAACCCTAACTCAAACCCTAACCATAACCCTAACCCTAACCCAAACCCTAACCCTAACCCTAACCCTAACCCTAACCCAAAACCTAACCCTAACACTAATCCAAACCCTAATGCTAACCCTAAACTTAACCCTAACACTAACCCTAGTCCTAACCCTAACCCTAACCCAAACCCTAACACTAACCCTAACCCTAACCCTAACCATAACCCTAACCCTAACCCAAACCCTAACCCTAACCCTAACCCTAACCCTAACCCAAAACCTAACCCTAACACTAATCCAAACCCTAATGCTAACCCTAAACTTAACCCTAACACTAACCCTAGTCCTAACCCTAACCCTAACCCAAACCCTAACACTAACCCTAACCCTAACCCTAACCCTAAATCAAACACTAACCCTCACCCTAACCCTAACACTAAACCTAACTGAAACACTTATCCTAAACCTAACCCTAACCCTAATACTAACACTAAACCTAATTCAAATTCAAACCCTAACCCTAATCCTAACCCTAACCATAACAATAAACTCTAACCCTAACCCTAACCCTAACCCTAAACCTAACCCAAACCCTAACCCTAACCCTAATCCTAACCTTAATGCTAATACTAAACCTAACCCTAACACTAACCCTAGTCCTAACCCTAACCCTAACCCAAACCCTAACACTAACCCTAAACCTAACCCTAACCCTAAATCAAACCCTAACCCTAACCCTAACCCTAACCCGAACCCAAACCCTAACTGAAACACTAATCCTAAACCTAACTATAACCCTATTGCTAACCGTAAACCTAATTCAAACTCAATCCCTAACCCTATTTCTAACCCGAACCCAAACCCTAAACCTAACCCTAAACCTAACCCAAAACATAACCCAAACCGAAACTCTAACCCTAACCCTAACACTAACAGTAAACCCTAACCCTAACACTAACCCTAACCATAACCGAAACCTAAACCCAAACCCTAAACCTAATCCTAACCCTAACCCTAACCCTAATCCTAGTCCTTACCCTAACCCTAACCCTAACCCTAACCTTAACCCTTACCCAAACCCAAACTCTAAACCTAACTCTAATCGGAACCCTAACCCTAACACTAATCCTAACCCTAACCCTAACCATAACCCTAATTCAATACCTCACCCTAACCCTAACTCTAACCCAAACCCTAACCTAACCCTAATTCTAAACCAAACCCAAACCCTAACCCTAACCCTAACTCTAACCCAAACCCTAACCTAACCCTAAACCTAACCCTAACTCAAACCATAACTCTAACACTAACCCAAACCCTAACCCTAACCCTAATCCAAACCATAACCCAAATAATAACCCTAATCCTAACCCTAACCCTAACACTCATCCTTATCCTAACCCTAACCCAAACCCTAACCATAACCCTAACCCTAATTCTAACCCTAACCCTAACCATAACCCAAAACCTAACCCTAACGCTAACCCTAACCCTCACCCTAAACTTAACACTAACCCTAACCCTAACTCTAACCCAAACCCAAACCTAACCCTAACTCTAAACCAAACCCAAACCCTAACCCTAACCCTGACTGTACCCCAATCCCTAACCTAACCCTAAAACTAATCCTAACTCAAACCCTAACTCTAATACTAATCCAAACCCTAACCCTAAACCTAACCCAAACCATAACACAAATAATAACCCTAATCCTAACCCTAATCCTAACCTTCATCCTTATCCTAACCCTAACCCTAACCCTAACCTAAACACTAACCCTAATTGTAAACCTAACCCTAACCCTAACCCTAACCCTAACCCTAACCCTAACCCAAACCCAAACCCTAATCTTAACACAAACCCTAACGCTAATCCTAACCCTAACCCTAACCCTAACCCTAACCCTAACCCAAACCATTACCCTAACACTAATCCTAACACTAATGCTAACCCTAAACTTAACCCTAACACTAACCCTAGTCCTAACCCTAACCCTAACACAAACCCTAACACTAACCCTAACCCTAACCCTAACCCTAAATCAAACCCTAACCCTCAACCTAACCCTAACCCTAAACCTAACTGGAACACTTATCCTAAACCTAGCCCTAACCCGAATGCTAACCCTAAACCTAATTCAAACTCAAACCCTAACCCTAAACCTAACCCTAACCATAGCAATAAACTCTAACCCTAACCCTAAACCTAACCCAAAACATAACCCAAACCGAAACCCTAACCCTAACCCTAACCCTAACCCTAATCCTAACCCTAACCCTAACCCTAATCCTAGTACTAACCCTAACACTAACCCTAACCGTAACCCTAACCTTAACCCTTACCCAAACCCAAACTCTAAACCTAACTCTAATCGGAAACCTAACCCTAACCCTAACCTTAACCCTAACCGAAACACTAATCCTAAACCTAACCCTAGCCCTAATGCTAACCCTAAACCTAATTCAAACTCAAACCCTAACCCTAACCCTAAACCTAACCCAAAACATAACCCACACCGAAACCCTAACCCTAACCCAAACCCACACCGTAACCCTAACCATAACCCAAACCCTAACACTAACCCTAATCCTACCCTTAAACCCTAACCCTAACCCTAACCCAAACCTAAAGCCTAACCCTAACCATAACCCTAATCCAACCCCTAACCCTAACCGTAACTCTAACATAAACCCTAACCTAACCCTAACCCTAAACCAAACCCAAACGCTAACACTAACCCTAACTCTAACCCAAATCCTAACCTAACCCTAACCCTAACCCTAACTCAAAACCTAACTCTAACACTAACCCAAACCCTAACCCTAACCCAATCCTAAACCATAACCAAAATACTAACCCTAATCCTAACCCTAACCCTAACCCTCATCCTTATCCTAACCCGAACCCTAACCCTTACCCTTACCCAAACCCAAACCCTAAAACTAACCCTAATCCGAACCCTAACCATAAACCTAACCCAAACCCTTACCCTAACCCTAACCCTAAACCTAACCCAAACCCTAACCCTAACGCTAATCCTAACCCTAATGCTAACCCTAAACCTAACCCTAAAACTAACCCTACTCCTAACCCTAACCCTAACACAAACCCTAACACTAACCCTAACCCTAACCTTAACCCTAAATCAAACCCTAACCCTAACCCTAACCCGAACCCAAACCCTAACCCTAAACCTAACCCTAACTGAAATACTTATCCTAAACCTAACCCTAACCCTAATGCTAACTATAAACCTAATTCAAACTCAAACCCTAAACCTTATCCTAACCCAACCCAAACCCTAACCCTAACCCTAAAACTAACCCAAAACATAACCCAAACCGAAACCTTAACCCTAACCCTAAACCTAACCCTAATCATAACCCTAACCCTAACCCTAATCCTAGTCCTAACCCTAACCCTAACCCTAACCCTAACCCTAACCTTAACCCTTACCCAAACCCAAACTCTAAACCTAACTGTAATCGGAACCCTAACGCTAAACCTAATCCTAACCCTAACCCTAACCATAACCCTAATTCAATACCTCACCCTAACCCTAACCCTAACCCAACCCGAAAGCAAACCATAACCCTAACCCTAACCCTAATCTTAGTCCTAACCCTAACCCTAACCCTAACCCTAACCCTAACCCTAACCCTAACCTAACCCAAAACCTAACCCTAACTCAAACCCTAACTCTAACACTAACCCAAACCCTAACCCTAACCCTAACCCAAACCATAACCCAAATAATAACCCTAATCCTAACCCTAACCCTAACCCTGATCCTTATCCTAACCCTAACCCTAACCGTAACCCTAACCGTAACCCTAATTCTAACCCTAACCCTAATCCTAACAGAAAACCTAACCCAAACCCTAACCCTAACCATAATCTTAACACTAACCCTAACCCTAACACTAACCGAGATTCAAACCTTACCCTAAACCAAAACCTAACCCTAACCCTAACCCTAACCCAAAACCTAACCCTAACCCTAATCCTAACCATAATGCTAACCCTAAACCTAACTCAAACTCAAACCCTAACTCTAAGCCAAACCCTAACCCAAATCGTAAACCTAACCCTAACCCTAACCCTAACCCTAACCCTAACCTTAACCCTAAATCAAACCCTAACCCTAACCCTAACCCGAACCCAAACCCTAACCCTAACCCTAATCCTAACTGAAATACTTATCCTAAACCTAACCCTAACCCTAATGCTAACTCTAAACCTAATTCAAACTCAAACCCTAACCCTAATCCTAACCCAACCCAAACCCTAACCCTAACCCTAAAACTAACCCAAAACATAACCCAAACCGAAACCGTAACCCTAACCCTAAACCTAACCCTAATCCTAACCCTAACCCTAACCCTAATCCTAGTCCTAACCCTAACCCTAACCCTAACCCTAACCTTAACCCTTACGCAAACCCACCCTCTAAACCTAACTCTAATAGGAAGCCTAACCCTAAACCTAATCCTAACCCTAACCCTAACCATAACCCTAATCCAACACCTCACCCTAACCGTAACTCTAACCCAGACCCTAACCTAACCCTAACTCTAAACCAAACCCAAACCCTAACCCTAACCCTATCTCTAACCCAAACCCTAACCTAACCCTAAACCTAACCCTAACTCAAACCCTAACTCTAACACTAACGCAAACCCTAACCCTAACACTAACCCAAACCATAACCCAAATAATAACCCTAATCCTAACCCTAACCCTAACCCTCATCCTTATTCTAACCCTAACCCTAACCCTAAACCTAACCCTAACCCTATTTCTAACCCGAACCCAAACCCTAACCCTAACCCTAAACCTAACCCAAAACATAACACAAAACGAAACTCTAACCCTAACCCTAACACTAACACTAAACCCTAACCCTAACACTAACCCTAACCATAACCGAAACCTAAACCCAAACCCTAAACCTAATCCTAACCCTAACCCTAACCCTAATCCTAGTCCTTACCCTAACCCTAACCCTAACCCTAACCTTAACCCTTACCCAAACCCAAACTCTAAACCTAACTCTAATCGGAACCCTAACCCTAACCCTAATCCTAACCCTAACCCTAACCATAACCCTAATTCAATACCTCACCCTAACCCTAACTCTAACCCAAACCCTAACCTAACCCTAATTCTAAACCAAACCCAAACCCTAACCCTAACCCTAACTCTAACCCAAACCCTAACCTAACCCTAAACCTAACCCTAACTCAAACCATAACTCTAACACTAACCCAAACCCTAACCCTAACACTAATCCAAACCATAACCCAAATAATAACCCTAATCCTAACCCTAACCCTAACACTCATCCTTATCCTAACCCTAACCCTAACCCTAACCATAACCCTAACCCTATTTCTAACCCTAACCCTAACCATAACCCAAAACCTAACCCTAACGCTAACCCTAACCCTCACCCTAAACTTAACACTAACCCTAACCCTAACTCTAACCCAAACCCAAACCTAACCCTAACTCTAAACCAAACCCAAACCCTAACCCTAACCCTGACTGTAACCCAAACCCTAACCTAACCCTAAACCTAACCCTAACTCAAACCCTAACTCTAACACTAATCCAAACCCTAACCCTAACCCTAACCCAAACCATAACACAAATAATAACCCTAATCCTAACCCTAACCCTAACCTTCATCCTTATCCTAACCCTAACCCTAACCCTAACCTAAACACTAACCCTAATTGTAAACCTAACCCTAACCCTAACCCTAACCCTAACCCTAACCCCAACCCAAACCCAAACCCTAATCTTAACACAAACCCTAACCCTAATCCTAACCCAAAGCCTAACCCTAACCCTAACCCTAACCCTAAGCCAAACCAGAACCCTAACACTAATCCTAACACTAATGCTAACCCTAAACTTAACACTAACACTAACCCTAGTCGTAACCCTAACCCTAACCCAAACCCTAACACTAACCCTAACCCTAACACTAACCCTAAATCAAACCCTAACCCTCAACCTAACTCTAACCCTAAACCTAACTGAAACACTTATCCTAAACCTAACCCTAACCCTAATGCTAACCCTAAACATAATTCAAACTCAAACCCTAACCCTAAACCTAACCCTAACCATAGCAATAAACTCTAACCCTAACCCTAAACCTAACCCAAAACATAAACCAAACCGAAACCCTAACCCTAACCCTAACCCTAACCCTAATCCTAACCCTAACCCTAACCCTAATCCTAGTACTAACCCTAACCCTAACCCTAACCGTAACCCTAACCTTAACCTTTACCCAAACCCAAACTCTAAACCTAACTCTAATCGGAAACCTAACCCTAACCCTAACCTTAACCCTAACCGAAACACTAATCCTAAACCTAACCCTAGCCCTAATGCTAACCCTAAACCTAATTCAAACTCAAACCCTAACCCTAATCCTAACCCGAACCGAAACCCTAACCCTAACCCTAAACCTAACCCAAAACATAACCCACACCGAAACCCTAACCCTAACCCAAACCCACACCGTAACCCTAACCATAACCCAAACCCTAACACTAACCCTAATCCTACCCTTAAACCCTAACGCTAACCCTAACCATAACCCAAACCTAAAGCCTAACCCTAACCATAACCCTAATCCAACCCCTAACCCTAACCGTAACTCTAACATAAACCCTAACCTAACCCTAACCCTAAACCAAACCCAAACGCTAACACCAACCCTAACTCTAACCCAAATCCTAACCTAACCCTAACCCTAACCCTAACTCAAAACCTAACTCTAACACTAACCCAAACCCTAACCCTAACCCAAACCTAAACCATAACCCAAATACTAACCCTAATCCTAACCCTAACCCTAACCCTCATCCTTATCCTAACCCGAACCCTAACCCTTACCCTTACCCAAACCCAAACCCTAAAACTAACCCTAATCCGAACCCTAACCATAACCCTAATCCTAACCGTAACCCTAACCCTAACCAAAACCTTAAACCTCACCCTAACTCTAACCCAAACCCGAAACCTAACCCTAACCCTAACTCTAACCCTAACCCTAACACTAACCCAAACCCTAACCCTAACGCTAATCCTAACCCTAATGCTAACCCTAAACCTAACCCTAAAACTAACCCTACTCCTAACCCTAACCCTAACCCGAACACAAAACCTAACCCTAAACCTAACCCTAACTGAAATACTTATCCTAAAACTAACCCTAACCCTAATGCTAACTCTAAACCTAATTCAAACTCAAACCCTAACCCTAATCCTAACCCAACCCAAACCCTAACCCTAACCCTAAAACTAACCCAAAACATAACCCAAACCGAAACCTTAACCATAACCCTAAACCTAACCCTAATCCTAACCCTAACCCTAACCCTAATCCTAGTCCTAACCCTAACCCTAAACCTAACCCTAACCGTAACCTTAACCCTTACCCAAACCCAAACTCTAAACCTAACTGTAATCGGAACACTAACCCTAAACCTAATCCTAACCCTAACCCTAACCATAACCCTAACCCAACACCTCACCCTAACCCTAACTCTAAACCAAACCCAAACCCTAACCCTAACCCTATCTCTAACCCAAACCCTAACCTAACCCTTAGACTAACCCTAACTCTTACCCTAACTCTTACACTTACCCAAACCCTAACCCTAACACTAACCCAAACCATAACCCAAATAATAACCCTAATCCTAACCCTAACCCTAACCCTCATCCTTATTCTAACCCTAACCCTAACCCTAAACCTAAGCCTAACCCTAATTCTAACCCTAACCCTAACCCTAACCCTAACCCTTACCCTAACCCAAACCCAAACCCTAATCTTAACACAAACCCTAACCCTAAACCTAACCCTCACCCAAACCCTAACCCTAACCCTAACCCTAAAACAAACCCTAACCCTAACCCTAACCCTAACCCTAACCCTAACCCAAACCCTAACCCTAACACTAATCCTAACCCTAATGCTAACACTAAACCTAACCCTAACACTAACCCTAGTCCTAACCCTAACCCTAACCCAAACCCTAACACTAACCCTAAACCTAAACCTAACCCTAAATCAAACCCTAACCCTAACCCTAACCCTAACCCGAAACAAAACCCTAACTGAAACACTAATCCTAAACCTAACTATAACCCTAATGCTAACCCTAAACCTAATTCAAACTCAAACCCTAACCCTATTTCTAACCCGAAACCAAACCCTAACGCTAACCCAAAACATAACCCAAACGGAAACCCTAACCCTAACACTAACACTAACACTAAACCCTAACCTTAACACTAACCCTAACCATAACTGAAACCTAAACCCAAACCCTAAACCTAATCCTAACCCTAACCCTAACCCTAATCCTAGTCCTTACCTAACCCTAACCCTAACACTAACCTTAACCCTTACCCAAACCCAAACTCTAAACCTAACTCTAATCGGAACCCTAACCCTAACCCTAATCCTAACCCTAACCCTAACCATAACCCTAATTCAATACCTCACCCTAAACCTAACTCTAACCCAAACCCTAACCTAAACCTAACTCTAAACCAAACCCAAACCCTAACCTTAACCCTAACTCTAACCCAAACCCTAACCTAACCCTAACTCAAACCATAACTCTAACACTAACCCAAACCCTAACCCTAACCCTAATCCAAACCATAACCCAAATAATAACCCTAATCCTAACCCTAACCCTAACACTCATCCTTATCCTAACCCTAACCCTAACCCTAACCATAACCCTAAACCTAATTCTAACCCTAACCCTAAACATAACCCAAAACCTAACCCTAACGCTAACCCTAACCTTCAGCCTAAATTTAACACTAACCCTAACCCTAACTCTAACCCAAAACCTAACCTAACCCTAACTCTAAACCAAACCCAAACCCTAACCCTAACCCTGACTGTAACCCAAACCCTAATCTAACCCTAAACCTAACCCTAACTCAAACCCTAACTCTAACACTAATCCAAACCCTAACCCTAACTCTAACCCAAACCATAACCCAAATAATAACCCTAATCCTAACCCTAACCCTAACCTTCATCCTTATCCTAACCCTAACCCTAACCCTAACCTTAACACTAACCCTAATTGTAAACCTAACCCTAACCCTAACCCTAACCCTAACCCTAACCCTAACCCTAACCCAAACCCAAACCCAAATCTTAACACAAACCCTAACCCTAATCCTAACCCTGACCGTAACCCTAATCCTAACCCTAACCCTAACTCAAACCCTAACCATAACCCTAACCCTAACCCAAACCCTAACCCTAACCCTAACCGTAACCCTAACCCTAAGCCTAACCCAAACCATAACCCTAACACTAATCCTAACCCTAATGCTAACCCTAAACTTAACCCTAACACTAATCCCAGTCCTAACCCTAACCCTAACACAAACCCTAACACTAACCCTAACCCTAACCCTAACCCTAAACCTAACTGAAACACTTTTCCTAAACCTAACCCTAACCCTAATGCTAACCCTAAACCTAATTCAAACTCAAACCCTAACCCTAATCCTAACCCTAACCATAGCAATAAACTCTAACCCTAACCCTAAACCTAACCCAAAACATAACCCAAACCGAAACCCTAACCCTAACCCTAACCCAAACCCTAATCCTAACCCTAACCCTAACCCTAATCCTAGTACTAACCCTAACCCTAACCCTAACCCTAACCCTAACCTTAACCCTTACCCAAACCCAAACTCTAAACCTAACTCTAATCGGAAACCTAACCCTAACCCTAACCTTAACCCTAACCGAAACACTAATCCTAAACCTAACCCTAACCCTAATGCTAACCCTAAACTATTTTCAAACTCAAACCCTAACCCTAATCCTAACCCTAACCGAAACCCTAACCCTTACCCTAAACCTAACCCAAAAGATAACCCACACCGAAACCCTAACCCTAACCCAAACCCACACCGTAACCCTAACCATAACCCAAAC
The DNA here is from genome assembly GCA_035773235.1 of Eospalax fontanierii. NCBI lineage: Eukaryota > Metazoa > Chordata > Mammalia > Rodentia > Spalacidae > Eospalax > Eospalax fontanierii. Next base: position 3,471,211 of record CM069551.1, on the reverse strand, counting down.
CCTAACACTAACCCTAATCCTACCCTTAAACCCTAACCCTAACCCTAACCATAAGCCAAACCTAAAGCCTAACCCTTACCATAACCCTAATCCAACCCCTAACCCTACCCGTAACTCTAACATAAACCCTAACCTAACCCTAACCCTAAACCAAACCCAAACCCTAACACTAACCCTAACTCTAACCCAAATCCTAACCTAACCCTAACCCTAACCCTAACTCAAAACCTAACTCTAACACTAACCCAAACACTAACCCTAACCCAAACCTAAACCATAACCCAAATACTAACCCTAATCCTAACCCTAACCCTAACCCTCATCCTTATCCTAACCCGAACCCTAACCCTTACCCTTACCCAAACCCAAACCCTAAAACTAACCCTAATCCGAACCCTAACCATAACCCTAATCCTAACCGTAACCCTAACCCTAACCAAAACCTTAACCCTCACCCTAACTCTAACCCAAACCCGAAACCTAACCCTAACCCTAACTCTAACCCTAACCCTAACACTAACCCAAACCCTAACCCTAACGCTAATCCTAACCCTAATGCTAACCCTAAACCTAACCCTAAAACTAACCCTACTCCTAACCCTAACCCTAACCCGAACCCAAAACCTAACCCTAAACCTAACCCTAACTGAAATACTTATCCTAAAACTAACCCTAACCCTAATGCTAACTCTAAACCTAATTCAAACTCAAACCCTAACCCTAATCCTAACCCAACCCAAACCCTAACCCTAACCCTAAAACTAACCCAAAACATAACCCAAACCGAAACCTTAACCATAACCCTAAACCTAACCCTAATCCTAACCCTAACCCTAACCCTAATCCTAGTCCTAACCCTAACCCTAAACCTAACCCTAACCGTAACCTTAACCCTTACCCAAACCCAAACTCTAAACCTAACTGTAATCGGAACCCTAACCCTAAACCTAATCCTAACCCTAACCCTAACCATAACCCTAACCCAACACCTCACCCTAACCCTAACTCTAAACCAAACCCAAACCCTAACCCTAACCCTATCTCTAACCCAAACCCTAACCTAACCCTAAACCTAACCCTAACTCAAACCCTAACTCTAACACTTACCCAAACCCTAACCCTAACACTAACCCAAACCATAACCCAAATAATAACCCTAATCCTAACCCTAACCCTAACCCTCATCCTTATTCTAACCCTAACCCTAACCCTAAACCTAAGCCTAACCCTAATTCTAACCCTAACCCTAACCCTAACCCTAACCCTTACCCTAACCCAAACCCAAACCCTAATCTTAACACAAACCCTAACCCTAAACCTAACCCTCACCCAAACCCTAACCCTAACCCTAACCCTAAAACAAACCCTAACTCTAACCCTAACCCTAACCCTAACCCTAACCCAAACCCTAACCCTAACCCTAATCCTAACCCTAATGCTAACACTAAACCTAACCCTAACACTAACCCTAGTCCTAACCCTAACCCTAACCCAAACCCTAACACTAACCCTAAACCTAACGCTAACCCTAAATCAAACCCTAACCCTAACCCTAACCCTAACCCGAAACAAAACCCTAACTGAAACACTAATCCTAAACCTAACTATAACCCTAATGCTAACCCTAAACCTAATTCAAACTCAAACCCTAACCCTATTTCTAACCCGAAACCAAACCCTAACGCTAACCCAAAACATAACCCAAACGGAAACCCTAACCCTAACACTAACACTAACACTAAACCCTAACCTTAACACTAACCCTAACCATAACTGAAACCTAAACCCAAACCCTAAACCTAATCCTAACCCTAACCCTAACCCTAATCCTAGTCCTTACCTAACCCTAACCCTAACACTAACCTTAACCCTTACCCAAACCCAAACTCTAAACCTAACTCTAATCGGAACCCTAACCCTAACCCTAATCCTAACCCTAACCCTAACCATAACCCTAATTCAATACCTCACCCTAAACCTAACTCTAACCCAAACCCTAACCTAAACCTAACTCTAAACCAAACCCAAACCCTAACCTTAACCCTAACTCTAACCCAAACCCTAACCTAACCCTAACTCAAACCATAACTCTAACACTAACCCAAACCCTAACCCTAACCCTAATCCAAACCATAACCCAAATAATAACCCTAATCCTAACCCTAACCCTAACACTCATCCTTATCCTAACCCTAACCCTAACCCTAACCATAACCCTAAACCTAATTCTAACCCTAACCCTAAACATAACCCAAAACCTAACCCTAACGCTAACCCTAACCTTCAGCCTAAATTTAACACTAACCCTAACCCTAACTCTAACCCAAAACCTAACCTAACCCTAACTCTAAACCAAACCCAAACCCTAACCCTAACCCTGACTGTAACCCAAACCCTAATCTAACCCTAAACCTAACCCTAACTCAAACCCTAACTCTAACACTAATCCAAACCCTAACCCTAACTCTAACCCAAACCATAACCCAAATAGTAACCCTAATCCTAACCCTAACCCTAACCTTCATCCTTATCCTAACCCTAACCCTAACCCAAACCATAACCCAAATAATAACCCTAATCCTAACCCTAAACCTAACCCTAACCCTAACCCTAACCCAAACCCAAACCCAAATCTTAACACAAACCCTAACCCTAATCCTAACCCTAACCGTAACCCTAATCCTAACCCTAACCCTAACTCAAACCCTAACCATAACCCTAACCCTAACCCAAACCCTAACCCTAACCCTAACCGTAACCCTAACCCTAACCCTAACCCAAACCATAACCCTAACACTAATCCTAACCCTAATGCTAACCCTAAACTTAACCCTAACACTAATCCCAGTCCTAACCCTAACCCTAACACAAACCCTAACACTAACCCTAACCCTAACCCTAACCCTAAACCTAACTGAAACACTTATCCTAAACCTAACCCTAACCCTAATGCTAACCCTAAACCTAATTCAAACTCAAACCCTAACCCTAATCCTAACCCTAACCATACCAATAAACTCTAACCCTAACCCTAAACCTAACCCAAAACATAAACCAAACCGAAACCCTAACCCTAACCCTAACCCTAACCCTAATCCTAACCCTAACCCTAACCCTAATCCTAGTACTAACCCTAACCCTAACCCTAACCCTAACCCTAACCTTAACCCTTACCCAAACCCAAACTCTAAACCTAACTCTAATCGGAAACCTAACCCTAACCCTAACCTTAACCCTAACCGAAACACTAATCCTAAACCTAACCCTAACCCTAATGCTAACCCTAAACTATTTTCAAACTCAAACCCTAACCCTAATCCTAACCCTAACCGAAACCCTAACCCTTACCCTAAACCTAACCCAAAAGATAACCCACACCGAAACCCTAACCCTAACCCAAACCCACACCGTAACCCTAACCATAACCCAAACCCTAACACTAACCCTAATCCTACCCTTAAACCCTAACCCTAACCCTAACCATAAGCCAAACCTAAAGCCTAACCCTTACCATAACCCTAATCCAACCCCTAACCCTAACCGTAACTCTAACATAAACCCTAACCTAACCCTAACCCTAAACCAAACCCAAACCCTAACACTAACCCTAACTCTAACCCAAATCCTAACCTAACCCTAACCCTAACCCTAACTCAAAACCTAACTCTAACACTAACCCAAACACTAACCCTAACCCAAACCTAAACCATAACCCAAATACTAACCCTAATCCTAACCCTAACCCTAACCCTCATCCTTATCCTAACCCGAACCCTAACCCTTACCCTTACCCAAACCCAAACCCTAAAACTAACCCTAATCCGAACCCTAACCATAACCCTAATCTTAACCGTAACCCTAATCCTAACCAAAACCTTAACCCTCACCCTAACTCTAACCCAAACCCGAAACCTAACCCTAACCCTAACTCTAACCCTAACCCTAACACTAACCCAAACCCTAACCCTAACGCTAATCCTAACCCTAATGCTAACCCTAAACCTAACCCTAAAACTAACCCTACTCCTAACCCTAACCCTAACCCGAACCCAAAACCTAACCCTAAACCTAACCCTAACTGAAATACTTATCCTAAAACTAACCCTAACCCTAATGCTAACTCTAAACCTAATTCAAACTCAAACCCTAACCCTAATCCTAACCCAACCCAAACCCTAACCCTAACCCTAAAACTAACCCAAAACATAACCCAAACCGAAACCTTAACCATAACCCTAAACCTAACCCTAATCCTAACCCTAACCCTAACCCTAATCCTAGTCCTAACCCTAACCCTAAACCTAACCCTAACCGTAACCTTAACCCTTACCCAAACCCAAACTCTAAACCTAACTGTAATCGGAACCCTAACCCTAAACCTAATCCTAACCCTAACCCTAACCATAACCCTAACCCAACACCTCACCCTAACCCTAACTCTAAACCAAACCCAAACCCTAACCCTAACCCTATCTCTAACCCAAACCCTAACCTAACCCTAAACCTAACCCTAACTCAAACCCTAACTCTAACACTTACCCAAACCCTAACCCTAACACTAACCCAAACCATAACCCAAATAATAACCCTAATCCTAACCCTAACCCTAACCCTCATCCTTATTCTAACCCTAACCCTAACCCTAAACCTAAGCCTAACCCTAATTCTAACCCTAACCCTAACCCTAACCCTAACCCTTACCCTAACCCAAACCCAAACCCTAATCTTAACACAAACCCTAACCCTAATCCTAACCCTAAACCTAACCCTCACCCAAACCCTAACCCTAACCCTAACCCTAAAACAAACCCTAACCCTAAACCTAACCCTAACCCTAACCCTAACCCTAACCCTAACCCAAACCCTAACCCTAACCCTAATCCTAACCCTAATGCTAACACTAAACCTAACCCTAACACTAACCCTAGTCCTAACCCTAACCCTAACCCAAACCCTAACACTAACCCTAAACCTAACCCTAACCCTAAATCAAACCCTAACCCTAACCCTTACCCTAACCCGAAACCAAACCCTAACTGAAACACTAATCCTAATCCTAACTATCACCCTAATGCTAACCCTAAACCTAATTCAAACTCAAGCCCTAACCCTATTTCTACCCCGAAACCAAACCCTAACCCTAACCCAAAACATAACCCAAACGGAAACCCTAACGCTAACACTAACACTAACACTAAACCCTAACCTTAACACTAACCCTAACCATAACCGAAACCTAAACCCAAACCCTAAACCTAATCCTAACCCTAACCCTAACCCTAATCCTAGTCCTTACCTAACCCTAAGCCTAACACTAACCTTAACCCTTACCCAAACCCAAACTCTAAACCTAACTCTAATCGGAACCCTAACCCTAACCCTAATCCTAACCCTAACCCTAACCATAACCCTAATTCAATACCTCACCCTAAACCTAACTCTAACCCAAACCCTAACCTAAACCTAACTCTAAACCAAACCCAAACCCTAACCTTAACCCTAACTCTAACCCAAACCCTAACCTAACCCTAACTCAAACCATAACTCTAACACTAACCCAAACCCTAACCCTAACCCTAATCCAAACCATAACCCAAATAATAACCCTAATCCTAACCCTAACCCTAACACTCATCCTTATCCTAACCCTAACCCTAACCCTAACCATAACCCTAAACCTAATTCTAACCCTAACCCTAAACATAACCCAAAACCTAACCCTAACGCTAACCCTAACCTTCACCCTAACTTAACACTAACCCTAACCCTAACTCTAACCCAAACCCTAACCTAACCCTAACTCTAAACCAAACCCAAACCCTAACCCTAACCCTGACTGTAATCCAAACCCTAACCTAACCCTAAACCTAACCCTAACTCAAACCCTAACTCTAACACTAATCCAAACCCTTACCCTAACCCTAACCCAAACCATAACCCAAATAATAACCCTAATCCTAACCCTAACCCTAACCTTCATCCTTATCCTAACCCTAACCCTAACCCTAACCTTAACAGTAACCCTAATTGTAAACCTAACCCTAACCCTAACCCTAACCCTAACCCTAACCCTAACCCAAACCCAAACCCTAATCTTAACACAAACCCTAACCCTAATCCTAACCCTAACCGTAACCCTAATCCTAACGCTAACCCTAACTCTAAACCAAACCCAAACCCTTACCCTAACCCTATCTCTAACCCAAACCCTAACCTAACCCTAAACCTAACCCTAACTCAAACCCTAACGCTAACACTAACCCAAACCCTAACCCTAACACTAACCCAAACCATAACCCAAATAATAACCCTAATCCTAACCCTAACCCTAACCCTCATCCTTATTCTAACCCTAACCCTAACCCTAAACCTAAGCCTAAACCTAATTATAACCCTAACCCTAACCCTAACCCTAACCCTTACCCTAACCCAAACCCAAACCCTAATCTTAACACAAACCCTAACCCTAATCCTAACCCTAAACCTAACCCTCACCCAAACCCTAACCCTAACCCTAACCCTAAAACAAACCCTAACCCTAACCCTAACCCTAACCCTAACCCTAACCCTAACCCTAACCCAAACCCTAACCCTAACCCTAATCCTAACCCTAATGCTAACACTAAACCTAACCCTAACACTAACCCTAGTCCTAACCCTAACCCTAACCCAAACCCTAACACTAACCCTAAACCTAACCCTAACCCTAAATCAAACCCTAACCCTAACCCTAACCCTAACCCGAACCCAAACCCTAACTGAAACACTAATCCTAAACCTAACTATAACCCTAATGCTAACCCTAAACCGAATTCAAACTCAAACCCTAATCCTATTTCTAACCCGAACCCAAACCCTAACTCTAACCCAAAACATAACCCAAACGGAAACCCTAACCCTAACCCTAACACTAACACTAAACCCTAACCTTAACACTAACCCTAACCATAACCGAAACCTAAACCCAAACCCTAAACCTAATCCTAACCCTAACCCTAACCCTAATCCTAGTCCTGACCTAACCCTAACCCTAACACTAACCTTAACCCTTACCCAAACCCAAACTCTAAACCTAACTCTAATCGGAACCCTAACCCTAACCCTAATCCTAACCCTAACCCTAACCATAACCCTAATTCAATACCTCACCCTAAACCTAACTCTAACCCAAACCCTAACCTAACCCTAACTCTAAACCAAACCCAAACCCTAACCTTAACCCTAACTCTAACCCAAACCCTAACCTAACCCTAAACCTAAACCCAACCCTAACTCACACCATAACTCTAACACTAACCCAAACCCCAACCCTAACCCTAAACCAAACCATAACCCAAATAATAACCCTAATCCTAAACCTAACCCTAACACTCATCCTTATCCTAACCCTAACACTAACCCTAACCATAACCCTAAACCTAATTCTAACCCTAACCCTAAACATAAACCAAAACCTAACCCTAACGCTAACCCTAACCTTCACCCTAAACTTAACACTAACCCTAACCCTAACTCTAACCCAAACCCTAATCTAACCCTAACTCTAAACCAAACCCAAACCCTAACCCTAACCCTGACTGTAACCCAAACCCTAACCTAACCCTAAACCTAACCCTAACTCAAACCCTAACTCTAACACTAATCCAAACCCTTACCCTAACCCTAACGCAAACCATAACCCAAATAATAACCCTAATCCTAACCCTAACCCTAACCTTCATCCTTATCCTAACCCTAACCCTAATCCTAACCCTAACCGTAACCCTAATCCTAACGCTAACCCTAACCCTAACCCTAACCCTAACCCTAACCCAAACCCAAACCCTAATCTTAACACAAACCCTAACCCTAATGCTAACCCTAAACTTAACCCTAACACAAACCCTAGTCCTAACCCTAACCCTAACCCAAACCCTAACACTAACCCTAACCCTAACCCTAACCCTAACCCTAAATCAAACCCTAACCCTCAACCTAACCCTAACCCTAAACCTAACTGAAACACTTATCCTAAACCCAACCCTAACCCTAATGCTAACCCTAAACCTAATTCAAACTCAAACCCTAACCATAATCCTAACCCTAACCATAGCAATAAACTCTAACCCTAACCCTAAACCTAACCCAAAACATAACCCAAACCGAAACCCTAACCCTTACCCTAACCCGAACCCTTATCCTAACCCTAACCCTAACCCGAATCCTAGTATTAACCCTAACCCTAACCCTAACCCTAACCTTAACCCTTACCCAAACCCAAACTCTAAACCTAACTCTAATCGGAAACCTAACCCTAACCCTAACCTTAACCCTAACCGAAACACTAATCCTAAACCTAACCCTAACCCTAATGCTAACCCTAAACCTAATTCAAACTCAAACCCTAACCCTAAACCTAACCCGAACCGAAACCCTAACCCTAACCCTAAACCTAACCCAAAAGATAACCCACACCGAAACCCTAACCCTAACCCAAACCCACACCGGAACCCTAACCATAACCCAATCCCTAACACTAACCCTAATCCTAAACTTAAACCCTACCCCTAACCCTAACCATAATCCAAAACTAAAGCCTCACCCTCACCATCACCCTAATCCAACCCGTAACCCTAACCGTAACTCTAACATAAACCCTAACCTAACCCTAACCCTAAACCAAACCCAAACGCTAACACTAACCCTAACTCTAACCCAAATCCTAACCTAACCCTAACCCTAACCCTAACTCAAAACCTAACTCTAACACTAACCCAAACCCTAACCCTAACCCAAACCTAAACCATAACCCAAATACTAACCCTAATCCTAACCCTAACCCTAACCCTCATCCTTATCCTAACGCGAACCCTAACCCTTACCCTTACCCAAACCCAAACCCTAAAACTAACCGTAATCCGAACCCTAACCATAACCCTAATCCTAATCGTAACGCTAAGCCTAACCCAAACCCTAACCCTCACCCTAACTCTAACCCAAACCCGAAACCTAACCCTAACCCTAACCCAAACCCCAACTCTAACCCTAACCCTAACCCTAACCAAAACCCTAACCCTAACGCTAATCCTAACCCTAATGCTAACCCTAAACGTAACCCTAAAACTAACCCTACTCCTAACCCTAACCCTAACACAAACCCTAACACTAACCCTAACCCTAACCTTAACCCTAAATCAAACCCTAACCCTAACCCTAACCCGCACCGAAACCCTAACCCTAAACCTAACCCTAACTGAAATACTTATCCGAAACCTAACCCTAACCCTAATGCTAACTCGAAACCTAATTCAAACTCAAACCCTAACCCTAATCCTAACCCAACCCAAACCCTAACCCTAACCCTAAAACTAACCCAAAACATAACCCAAACCGAAACCTTAACCCTAACCCTAAACCTAACCCTAATCCTAACCCTAACCCTAACCCTAATCCTAGTCCTAACCCTAACCCTAACCCTAACCTTAACCCTAACCCTAACCTTAACCCTTACCCAAACCCAAACTCTAAACCTAACTGTAATCGGTACCCTAACGCTAAACCTAATCCTAACCCTAACCCTAACCATAACCCTCATTCAATACCTCACCCTAACCCTAACCTAACCCAACCCGAAAGCAAACCATAACGCTAAACCGAAACTTAACCGAAAACCTAAAACTAACCGTAATCCTAAACCAAACCCTAACCCTACCACTAACCCTAACCCTAACCCTAACCCAAACGCTAACCCTAACCCTAAACCAATCCCTAACCCTAACCCTAAACCTAAACTTAACCCCTAACCCCTAACCCCAAACCCTAAACCAAACCCTAACCCTAACCCTAACCCTAATCTTAGTCCTAACCCTAACCCTAAACCTAACCCTAACCCTAACCCTAACCTAACCCAAAACCTAACCCTAACTCAAACCCTAACTCTAACACTAACCCAAACCCTAACCCTAACCCTAACCCAAACCATAACCCAAATAATAACCCTAATCCTAACCCTAACCCTAACCCTGATCCTTATCCTAACCCTAACCCTAACCGTAACCCTAACCGTAACCCTAATTCTAACCCTAACCCTAATCCTAACAGAAAACCTAACCCAAACCCTAACCCTAACCATAATCTTAACACTAACCCTAACCCTAACACTAACCGAGATTCAAACCTAACCCTAACCCAAACCCTAACCCTAACCCTAACCCTAACCCAAAACCTAACCCTAACCCTAATCCTAACCCTAATGCTAACCCTAACCCTAACTCAAACTCAAACCCTAACCCTAAGCCAAACCCTAACCCAAACCCTAAACCTAACCCTAACCCTAACCCTAACCCTAACCCTAACCTTAACCGTAAATCAAACCCTAACCCTAACCCTAACCCTAACTCGAACCCAACCCCTATCCCTAACCCTACTCCTAACTGAAATCCTTATCCTAAACCTAACCCTAACCCTAATGCTCACTCTAACCCTAACCCAACCCAAACCCTAACCCTAACCCTAAAACTAACCCAAAACATAACCCAAACCGAAACCGTAACCCTAACCCTAAACCTAACCCTATTCCTAACCCTAAACCTAACCTTAACCCTTACAAAACCCAAATTCTAAACCTAACTCTAATCAGAACCCTAACCCTAAACCTAATCCTAACCCTAACCATAACCATAACCCTAATCCAACACCTCACCCTAACCCTAACTCTAACCCAAACCCTAACCTAACCCTAACTCTAAACCAAACGCAAACCCTAACCCTAACCCTATCTCTAACCCAAACCCGAACCTAACCCTAAACCTAACCCTAACTCAAACACTAACTCTAACACTAACGCAAACCCTAACCCTAACACTAACCCAAACCATAACCCAAATAATAACCCTAATCCTAACCCTAACCCTAACCCTCATCCTTATTCTAACCCTAACCCTAACCCTAAACCTAACCCTAACCCTAATTCTAACCCTAACCCTAACCCTAACCCTAACCCTTACCCTAACCCAAACCCAAACCCTAATCTTAACACAAACCCTAACCCTAATCCTAACCTTAAACCTAACCCTCACCCAAACCTTAAACCTAACCCTAAACCTAAAACAAACCCTAACCCTAAACCTAACCCTAACAGTAACCCTAACCCAAACCCTAACCCTAACCCTAATCCTAACCCTAATGCTAACACTAAACCTAACCCTAACACTAACCCTAGTCCTAACCCTA
>CM069551.1:3402500-3457500 GCA_035773235.1 Eospalax fontanierii | reverse complement strand
TGAAATACTTATCCTAAACCTAACCCTAACCCTAATGCTAACTCTAACCCTAACCCAACCCAAACCATAACCCTAACCCTAAAACTAACCCAAAACATAACCCAAACCGAAACCGTAACCCTAACCCTAAACCTAACCCTATTCCTAACCCTAAACCTAACCTTAACCCTTACAAAACCCAAATTCTAAACCTAACTCTAATCAGAACCCTAACCCTAAACCTAATCCTAACCCTAACCATAACCATAACCCTAATCCAACACCTCACCCTAACCCTAACTCTAACCCAAACCCTAACCTAACCCTAACTCTAAACCAAACGCAAACCCTAACCCTAACCCTATCTCTAACCCAAACCCGAACCTAACCCTAAACCTAACCCTAACTCAAACACTAACTCTAACACTAACGCAAACCCTAACCCTAACACTAACCCAAACCATAACCCAAATAATAACCCTAATCCTTACCCTAACCCTAACCCTCATCCTTATTCTAACCCTAACCCTAACCCTAAACCTAACCCTAACCCTAATTCTAACCCTAACCCTAACCCTAACCCTAACCCTTACCCTAACCCAAACCCAAACCCTAATCTTAACACAAACCCTAACCCTAATCCTAACCTTAAACCTAACCCTCACCCAAACCTTAAACCTAACCCTAAACCTAAAACAAACCCTAACCCTAAACCTAACCCTAACAGTAACCCTAACCCAAACCCTAACCCTAACCCTAATCCTAACCCTAATGCTAACACTAAACCTAACCCTAACACTAACCCTAGTCCTAACCCTAACCCTAACCCAAACCCTAAAACTAACCCTAAACCTAACCCTAACCCTAAATCAAACCCTAACCCTAACCCAAGCCCAAACACAAACCCAAACCCTAACTGAAACACTAATCCTAAACCTAACTATAACCCTAATGCTAAACCTAAACCTAATTCAAACTCAAACCCTAACCCTATTTCTAACCCGAACCCAAAACCTAACCCTAACCCTAAACCTAACCCAAAACATTACCCAAACCGAAACCCTAACCCTAACCCTAACACTAACACTAAACCCTAACCCTAACACTAACCCTAATCATAACCGAAACCTAAACCCAAACCCTAAACCTAATCCTAACCCTAACCCTAAACCTAATCCTAGTCCTTACCCTAACCCTAACCCTAACCCTAACCTTAACCCTTACCCAAACCCAAACTCTAAACCTAACTCTAATCGGAACCCTAACCCTAACCCTAATCCTAACCCTAACCCTAACCATAACCCTAATTCAATACCTCACCCTAACCCTAACTCTAACCCAAACCCTAACCTAACCCTAACTCTAAACCAAACCCAAACCCTAACCCTAACCCTAACTCTAACCCAAACCCTAACCTAACCCTAAACCTAACCCTAAATCAAACCATAACTCTAACACTAACCCAAACCCTAACCCTAACCGTAATCCAAACCATAACCCAAATAATAACCCTATTCCTAACCCTAACTTTAACACTCATCCTTATCCTAACCCTAACCCTAACCCTAACCATAACCCTAATTCAATACCTCACCCTAACCCTAACTCTAACCCAAACCCTAACCTAACCCTAACTCTAAACCAAACCGAAACCCTAACCCTAACCCTAACCCTAACCCTAACCCTAACCCTAACACTCATCCTTATCCTAACCCTAACCCTAACCATAACCATAACCCTAACCCTAATTCTAACCCTAACAATAAACATAACCCAAAACCTAACCCTAACGCTAAAACTAACCTTCACCCTAAACTTAACACTAGCGCTAACCCTAACTCTAACCCAAACCCTAACCTAACCCTAAGTCTAAACCAAACCCAAATCCTAACCCTAACCCTGACTGTAACCCTAACCCTAACCCTAACCCTAACCCAAACCATAACCCTAACACTAATCCTAACCCTAATGCTAACCCTAAACTTAACCCTAACACTAACCCTAGTCCTAACCCTAACCCTAACACAAACCCTAACACTAACCCTAACCCTAACCCTAACCCTAAATCAAACCCTAACCCTCAACCTAACCCTAACCCTAAACCTAACTGAAACACTTATCCTAAACCTAACCCTAACCCTAATGCTAACCCTAAACCTAATTCAAACTCAAACCCTAACCCTAATCCTAACCCTAACCATAGCAATAAACTCTAACCCTAACCCTAAACCTAACCCAAAACATAACCCAAACCGAAACCCTAACACTAACCCTAACCCTAACCCTAATCCTAACCCTAACCCTAACCCTAATCCTAGTACTAACCCTAACCCTAACCCTAACCGTAACCCTAACCTTAACCCTTACCCAAACCCAAACTCTAAACCTAAATCTAATCGGAAACCTAACCCTAAACCTAACCTTAACCCTACCCGAAACACTAATCCTAAACCTAACCCTAGCCCTAATGCTAACCCTAAACCTAATTCAAACTCAAACCCTAACCCTAATCCTAACCCGAACCGAAACCCTAACCCTAACCCTAAACCTAACCCAAAAGATAACCCACACCGAAACCCTAACCCTAACCCAAACCCACACCGTAACCCTAACCATAACCCAAACCCTAACACTAACCCTAATCCTACCCTTAAACCCTAACCCTAACCCTAACCATAACCCAAACCTAAAGCCTAACCCTAACCATAACCCTAATCCAACCCCTAACCCTAACCGTAACTCTAACATAAACCCTAACCTAACCCTAACCCTAAACCAAACCCAAACCCTAACACTAACCCTAACTCTAACCCAAATCCTAACCTAACCCTAACCCTAACCCTAACTCAAAACCTAACTCTAACACTAACCCAAACCCTAACCCTAACCCAAACCTAAACCATAACCCAAATACTAACCCTAATCCTAACCCTAACCCTAACCCTCATCCTTATCCTAACCCGAACCCTAACCCTTACCCTTACCCAAACCCAAACCCTAAAACTAACCCTAATCCGAACCCTAACCATAACCCTAAACCTAACCGTAACCCTAACCCTAACCCAAACCCTAACCCTCACCCTAACTTAACCCAAACCCGAAACCTAACCCTAACCCTAACCCAAACCCCAACTCTAACCCTAACCCTAACCCTAACCAAAACCCTAACCCTAACGCTAATCCTAACCCTAATGCTAACCCTAAACCTAACCCTAAAACTAACCCTACTCCTAACCCTAACCCTAACACAAACCCTAACACTAACCCTAACCCTAACCTTAACCCTAAATCAAACCCTAACCCTAACCCTAACCCGAACCCAAACCCTAACCCTAAACCTAACCCTAACTGAAATACTTATCCTAAACCTAACCCTAACCCTAATGCTAAGTCTAAAACTAATTCAAACTCAAACCCTAACCCTAATCCTAACCCAACCCAAACCCTAACCCTAACCCTAAAACTAACCCAAAACATAACCCAAACCGAAACCTTAACCCTAACCCTAAACCTAACCCTAATCCTAACCCTAACCCTAACCCTAATCCTAGTCCTAACCCTAACCCTAACCCTAACCCTAACCCTAACCTTAACCCTTGCCCAAACCCAAACTCTAAACCTAACTGTAATCGGAACCCTAACGCTAAACCTAATCCTAACCCTACCCCTAACCATAACCCTAATTCCATGCCTCACCCTACCCCTAACCCTAACCCAACCCGAAAGCAAACCATAACCCTAACCCTAACCCTAATCTTAGTCCTAACCCTAACCCTAACCCTAACCCTAACCCTAACCCTAACCCTAACCCTAACCTAACCCAAAACCTAACCCTAACTCAAACCCTAACTCTAACACTAACCCAAACCCTAACCCTAACCCTAACCCAAACCATAACCAAATAATAACCCTAATCCTAACCCTAACCCTAACCCTGATCCTTATCCTAACCCTAACCCTAACCGTAACCCTAACCGTAACCCTAATTCTAACCCTAACCCTAATCCTAACAGAAAACCTAACCCAAACCCTAACCCTAACCATAATCTTAACACTAACCCTAACCCTAAGACTAACCGAGATTCAAACCTTACCCTAAACCAAAACCTAACCCTAACCCTAACCCTAACCCAAAACCTAACCCTAACCCTAATCCTAACCATAATGCTAACCCTAAACCTAACTCAAACTCAAACCCTAACTCTAAGCCAAACCCTAACCCAAACCCTAAACCTAACCCTAACACTAACCCTAACCCTAACCCTAACCTTAACCCTAAATCAAACCCTAACCCTAACCCTAACCCTAACCCGAACCCAAACCCTAACCCTAACCCTAATCCTAACTGAAATACTTATCCTAAACCTAACCCTAACCCTAATGCTAACTCTAAACCTAATTCAAACTCAAACCCTAACCCTAATCCTAACCCAACCCAAACCCTAACCCTAACCCTAAAACTAACCCAAAACATAACCCAAACCGAAACCGTAACCCTAACCCTAAACCTAACCCTAATCCTAACCCTAACCCTAACCCTAATCCTAGTCCTAACCCTAACCCTAACCCTAACCCTAACCCTAACCTTTACCCTTACCCAAACCCAAACTCTAAACCTAACTCTAATAGGAACCCTAACCCTAAACCTAATCCTAGCCCTAACCCTAACCATAACCCTAATCCAACACCTCACCCTAAACCTAACTCTAACCCAGACCCTAACCTAACCCTAACTCTAAACCAAACCCAAACCCTAACCCTAACCCTATCTCTAACCCAAACCCTAACCTAACCCTAAACCTAACCCTAACTCAAACCCTAACTCTATCACTAACGCAAACCCTAACCCTAACACTAACCCAAACCATAACCCAAATAATAACCCTAATCCTAACCCTAACCCTAACCCTCATCCTTATTCTAACCCTAACCCTAACCCTAAACCTAACCCTAACCCTAATTCTAACCCTAACCCTAACCCTAACCCTAACCGTAACCCTAACCTTAACCCTTACCCAAACCCAAACTCTAAACCTAAATCTAATCGGAAACCTAACCCTAAACCTAACCTTAACCCTACCCGAAACACTAATCCTAAACCTAACCCTAGCCCTAATGCTAACCCTAAACCTAATTCAAACTCAAACCCTAACCCTAATCCTAACCCGAACCGAAACCCTAACCCTAACCCTAAACCTAACCCAAAAGATAACCCACACCGAAACCCTAACCCTAACCCAAACCCACACCGTAACCCTAACCATAACCCAAACCCTAACACTAACCCTAATCCTACCGTTAAACCCTAACCCTAACCCTAACCATAACCCAAACCTAAAGCCTAACCCTAACCATAACCCTAATCCAACCCCTAACCCTAACCGTAACTCTAACATAAACCCTAACCTAACCCTAACCCTAAACCAAACCCAAACCCTAACACTAACCCTAACTCTAACCCAAATCCTAACCTAACCCTAACCCTAACCCTAACTCAAAACCTAACTCTAACACTAACCCAAACCCTAACCCTAACCCAAACCTAAACCATAACCCAAATACTAACCCTAATCCTAACCCTAACCCTAACCCTCATCCTTATCCTAACCCGAACCCTAACCCTTACCCTTACCCAAACCCAAACCCTAAAACTAACCCTAATCCGAACCCTAACCATAACCCTAAACCTAACCGTAACCCTAACCTTAACCCAAACCCTAACCCTCACCCTAACTTAACCCAAACCCGAAACCTAACCCTAACCCTAACCCAAACCCCAACTCTAACCCTAACCCTAACCCTAACCAAAACCCTAACCCTAACGCTAATCCTAACCCTAATGCTAACCCTAAACCTAACCCTAAAACTAACCCTACTCCTAACCCTAACCCTAACACAAACCCTAACACTAACCCTAACCCTAACCTTAACCCTAAATCAAACCCTAACCCTAACCCTGACCCGAACCCAAACCCTAACCCTAAACCTAACCCTAACTGAAATACTTATCCTAAACCTAACCCTAACCCTAATGCTAAGTCTAAAACTAATTCAAACTCTAACACTAACCCTAACCCTAACCCCAACCCAAACCCTAACCCTAACCCTAAAACTAACCCAAAACATAACCCAAACCGAAACCTTAACCCTAACCCTAAACCTAACCCTAATCCTAACCCTAACCCTAACCCTAATCCTAGTCCTAACCCTAACCCTAACCCTAACCCTAACCCTAACCTTAACCCTTGCCCAAACCCAAACTCTAAACCTAACTGTAATCGGAACCCTAACGCTAAACCTAATCCTAACCCTAACCCTAACCATAACCCTAATTCAATACCTCACCCTAACCCTAACCCTAACCCAACCCGAAAGCAAACCATAACCCTAACCCTAACCCTAATCTTAGTCCTAACCCTAACCCTAACCCTAACCCTAACCCTAACCCTAACCCTAACCTAACCCAAAACCTAACCCTAACTCAAACCCTAACTCTAACACTAACCCAAACCCTAACCCTAACCCTAACCCAAACCATAACCAAATAATAACCCTAATCCTAACCCTAACCCTAACCCTGATCCTTATCCTAACCCTAACCCTAACCGTAACCCTAACCGTTACCCTAATTCTAACCCTAACCCTAATCCTAACAGAAAACCTAACCCAAACCCTAACCCTAACCATAATCTTAACACTAACCCTAACCCTAAGACTAACCGAGATTCAAACCTTACCCTAAACCAAAACCTAACCCTAACCCTAACCCTAACCCAAAACCTAACCCTAACCCTAATCCTAACCATAATGCTAACCCTAAACCTAACTCAAACTCAAACCCTAACTCTAAGCCAAACCCTAACCCAAACCCTAAACCTAACCCTAACCCTAACCCTAACCCTAACCCTAACCTTAACCCTAAATCAAACCCTAACCCTAACCCTAACCCTAACCCGAACCCAAACCCTAACCCCAACCCCAATCCTAACTGAAATACTTATCCTAAACCTAACCCTAACCCTAATGCTAACTCTAAACCTAATTCAAACTCAAACCCTAACCCTAATCCTAACCCAACCCAAACCCTAACCCTAACCCTAAAACTAACCCAGAACATAACCCAAACCGAAACCGTAACCCTAACCCTAAACCTAACCCTAATCCTAACCCTAACCCTAACCCTAATCCTAGTCCTAACCCTAACCCTAACCCTAACCCTAACCCTAACCTTAACCCTTACCCAAACCCAAACTCTAAACCTAACTCTAATAGGAACCCTAACCCTAAACCTAATCCTAACCCTAACCCTAACCATAACCCTAATCCAACACCTCACCCTAAACCTAACTCTAACCCAGACCCTAACCTAACCCTAACTCTAAACCAAACCCAAACCCTAACCCTAACCCTATCTCTAACCCAAACCCTAACCTAACCCTAAACCTAACCCTAACTCAAACCCTAACTCTATCACTAACGCAAACCCTAAACCTAACACTAACCCAAACCATAACCCAAATAATAACCCTAATCCTAACCCTAACCCTAACCCTCATCCTTATTCTAACCCTAACCCTAACCCTAAACCTAACCCTAACCCTAATTCTAACCCTAACCCTAACCCTAACCCTAAACCTTACCCTAACCTTAACCCTTACCCAAACCCAAACTCTAAACCTAACTCTAATCGGAACCCTAACCCTAACCCTAATCCTAACCCTAACCCTAAACATAACCCTAATTCAATACCTCACCCTAACCCTAACTCTAACCCAAACCCTAACCGAACCCTAACTCGAAAACAAACCCTAACCCTAACCCTAACCCTAACCCTAACAGTAACCCTAACCCAAACCCTAACCCTAACCCTAACCCTAAAACAAACCCTAACCCTAACCCTAACCCTAACAGTAACCCTAACCCAAACCCTAACCCTAACCCTAATCCTAACCCTAATGCTAACACTAAACCTAACCCTAACACTAACCCTAGTCCTAACCCTAACCCTAACCCTAACCCAAACCCTAACACTAACCCTAAACCTAACCCTAACCCTAAATCAAACCCTAACCCTAACCCTAACCCTAACCCGAACCCAAACCCAAACTGAAACACTAATCCTAAACCTAACTATAACCCTAATGCTAAACCTAAACCTAATTCAAACTCAAACCCTAACCCTATTTCTAACCCGAACCCAAACCCTAACCCTAACCCTAAACCTAACCCAAAACATAAGCCACACCGAAACCCTAACCCTAACCCTAACACTAACACTAAGCTCTAACCCTAACACTAACGCTAATCATAACCGAAACCTAAAGCCAAACCCTAAACCTAATCCTAACCCTAACCCTAACCCTAATCCTAGTCCTTACCTTAACCCTAACCCTAACCCTAACCTTAACCCTTACCCAAACCCTAACCCTAACCCTAACTCTAACCCAAACCCTAACCCTAACCCTAATCCTAACCCTAACCCTAAACATAACCCTAATTCAATACCTCACCCTAACCCTAACTCTAACCCAAACCCTAACCTAACCGTAACTCTAAACCAAACCCAAACCCTAACCCTAACCCTAACCCTAACCCTAACCCTAACCCTAACCCTAACACTCATCCTTATCCTAACCCTAACCCTAACCCTAACCATAACCCTAACCCTAATTCTAACCCTAACCCTAAACATAACCCAAAACCTAACCCTAACCCTAACCCTAACCCTAACTCTAACCCAAACCCTAACCTAACCCTAACTCTAAACCAAACCCAAACCCTAACCCTAACCCTGACTGTAACCCAAACCCTAACCTAACCCTAAACCTAACCCTAACTCAAACCCGAACTCTAACACTAATCCAAACCCTAACCCTAACTCTAACCCAAACCATAACCCAAATAATAACCCTAATCCTAACCCTAACCCTAACCTTCATCCTTATCCTAACCCTAACCCTAACCCTAACCTTAACACTAACCCTAATTGTAAACCTAACCCTAACCCTAACCCTAAACCTAACCCTAACCCTAACCCAAACCCAAACCCTAATCTTAACACAAACCCTAACCCTAATCCTAACCCTAACCGTAACCCTAATCCTAACCCTAACCCTAACTCAAACCCTAACCATAACCCTAACCCTAACCCAAACCCTAACCCTAACCCTAACCCTAACCCTAACCCAAACCATAACCCTAACACTAATCCTAACCCTAATGCTAACCCTAAACTTAACCCTAACACTAACCCTAGTCCTAACCCTAACCCTAACACAAACCCTAACACTAACCCTAACCCTAACCCTAACCCTATATCAAACCCTAACCATCAACCTAACCCTAACCCTAAACCTAACTGAAACACTTATCCTAAACCTAACCCTAACCCTAATGCTAACCCTAAACCTAATTCAAACTCAAACCCTAACCCTAATCCTAACCCTAACCATAGCAATAAACTCTAACCCTAACCCTAAACCTAACCCAAAACATAACCCAAACCGAAACCCTAACCCTAACCCTAACCCTAACCCTAATCCTAACCCTAACCCTAACCCTAACCCTAACCCTAACCCTAACCCTAACCCTAACCTTAACCCTTACCCAAACCCAAACTCTAAACCTAACTCTAATCGGAAACCTAACCCTAACCCTAACCTTAACCCTAACCGAAACACTAATCCTAAACCTAACCCTAACCCTAATGCTAACCCTAAACTATTTTCAAACTCAAACACTAACCCTAATCCTAACCCGAACCGAAACCCTAACCCTAACCCTAAACCTAACCCAAAAGATAACCCACACCGAAACCCTAACCCTAACCCAAACCCACACCGTAACCCTAACCATAACCCAAACCCTAACACTAACCCTAATCCTACCCTTAAACCCTAACCCTAACCTAACCCAAAACCTAACCCTAACTCAAACCCTAACTCTAACACTAACCCAAACCCTAACCCTAACCCTAACCCAAACCATAACCAAATAATAACCCTAATCCTAACCCTAACCCTAACCCTGATCCTTATCCTAACCCTAACCCTAACCGTAACCCTAACCGTTACCCTAATTCTAACCCTAACCCTAATCCTAACAGAAAACCTAACCCAAACCCTAACCCTAACCATAATCTTAACACTAACCCTAACCCTAAGACTAACCGAGATTCAAACCTTACCCTAAACCAAAACCTAACCCTAACCCTAACCCTAACCCAAAACCTAACCCCAACCCTAATCCTAACCATAATGCTAACCCTAAACCTAACTCAAACTCAAACCCTAACTCTAAGCCAAACCCTACCCCAAACCCAAAACCTAACCATAACCGTAACCCTAACCCTAAGCCTACCCTTAACCCTAAATCAAACACTAACTCTAACCCTCACCCTAACCCGGACCCAAACCCTAACCCTAACACTAATGCTAACTGAAATACTTATCCTAAACCTAACCCTAACCCTAATGCTAACTCTAAACCTAATTCAAACTCAAACCCTAACCCTAATCCTAACCCAACCCAAACCCTAACCCTAACCCTAAAACTAACCCAGAACATAACCCAAACCGAAACCGTAACCCTAACCCTAAACCTAACCCTAATCCTAACCCTAACCCTAACCCTAATCCTAGTCCTAACCCTTACCCTAACCCTAACCCTAACCCTAACCTTAACCCTTACCCAAACCCAAACTCTAAACCTAACTCTAATAGGAACCCTAACCCTAAACCTAATCCTAGCCCTAACCCTAACCATAACCCTAATCCAACACCTCACCCTAAACCTGACTCTAACCCAGACCCGAACCTAACCCTAACTCTAAACCAAACCCAAACCCTAACCCTAACCCTATCTCTAACCCAAACCCTAACCTAACCCTAAACCTAACCCTAACTCAAACCCTAACTCTATCACTAACGCAAACCCTAAACCTAACACTAACCCAAACCATAACCCAAATAATAACCCTAATCCTAACCCTAACCCTAACCCTCATCCTTATTCTAACCCTAACCCTAACCCTAAACCTAACCCTAACCCTAATTCTAACCCTAACCCTAACCCTAACCCTAAACCTTACCCTAACCTTAACCCTTACCCAAACCCAAACTCTAAACCTAACTCTAATCGGAACCCTAACCCTAACCCTAATCCTAACCCTAACCCTAAACATAACCCTAATTCAATACCTCACCCTAACCCTAACTCTAACCCAAACCCTAACCGAACCCTAACTCGAAAACAAACCCTAACCCTAACCCTAACCCTAACCCTAACAGTAACCCTAACCCAAACCCTAACCCTAACCCTAACCCTAAAACAAACCCTAACCCTAACCCTAACCCTAACAGTAACCCTAACCCAAACCCTAACCCTAACCCTAATCCTAACCCTAATGCTAACACTAAACCTAACCCTAACACTAACCCTAGTCCTAACCCTAACCCTAACCCTAACCCAAACCCTAACACTAACCCTAAACCTAACCCTAACCCTAAATCAAACCCTAACCCTAACCCTAACCCTAACCCGAACCCAAACCCAAACTGAAACACTAATCCTAAACCTAACTATAACCCTAATGCTAAACCTAAACCTAATTCAAACTCAAACCCTAACCCTATTTCTAACCCGATCCCAAACCCTATCCCTAACCCTTTACCTAACGCAATAGATAACCCAAACCGAAACCCTAACCCTTACCCTAACAGTTACGCTAAGCTCTAACCCTTACACTAACCCTTATCATAACCGAAACCTAAAGCCAAACCCTAAACCTAAGCCTTACCCTTACCCTAACCCTTATCCTTGTCCTTACCTTTACCCTAACCCTTACCCTAACCTTAACCCTTACCCAAACCCAAACTCTAAACCTAACTCTAATCGGAACCCTAACCCTAACCCTAATCCTAACCCTAACCCTAAACATAACCCTAATTCAATACCTCACCCTAACCCTAACTCTAACCCAAACCCTAACCTAACCGTAACTCTAAACCAAACCCAAACCCTAACCCTAACCCTAACCCTAACCCTAACCCTAACCCTAACCCTAACACTCATCCTTATCCTAACCCTAACCCTAACCCTAACCATAACCCTAACCCTAATTCTAACCCTAACCCTAAACATAACCCAAAACCTAACCCTAACCCTAACCCTAACCCTAACTCTAACCCAAACCCTAACCTAACCCTAACTCTAAACCAAACCCAAACCCTAACCCTAACCCTGACTGTAACCCAAACCCTAACCTAACCCTAAACCTAACCCTAACTCAAACCCGAACTCTAACACTAATCCAAACCCTAACCCTAACTCTAACCCAAACCATAACCCAAATAATAACCCTAATCCTAACCCTAACCCTAACCTTCATCCTTATCCTAACCCTAACCCTAACCCTAACCTTAACACTAACCCTAATTGTAAACCTAACCCTAACCCTAACCCTAACCCTAACCCTAACCCTAACCCAAACCCAAACCCTAATCTTAACACAAACCCTAACCCTAATCCTAACCCTAACCGTAACCCTAATCCTAACCCTAACCCTAACTCAAACCCTAACCATAACCCTAAACCTAACCCAAACCCTAACCCTAACCCTAACCCTAACCCTAACCCAAACCATAACCCTAACACTAATCCTAACCCTAATGCTAACCCTAAACTTAACCCTAACACTAACCCTAGTCCTAACCCTAACCCTAACACAAACCCTAACACTAACCCTAACCCTAACCCTAACCCTATATCAAACCCTAACCATCAACCTAACCCTAACCCTAAACCTAACTGAAACACTTATCCTAAACCTAACCCTAACCCTAATGCTAACCCTAAACCTAATTCAAACTCAAACCCTAACCCTAATCCTAACCCTAACCATAGCAATAAACTCTAACCCTAACCCTAAACCTAACCCAAAACATAACCCAAACCGAAACCCTAACCCTAACCCTAACCCTAACCCTAATCCTAACCCTAACCCTAACCCTAACCCTAACCCTAACCCTAACCCTAACCCTAACCTTAACCCTTACCCAAACCCAAACTCTAAACCTAACTCTAATCGGAAACCTAACCCTAACCCTAACCTTAACCCTAACCGAAACACTAATCCTAAACCTAACCCTAACCCTAATGCTAACCCTAAACTATTTTCAAACTCAAACACTAACCCTAATCCTAACCCGAACCGAAACCCTAACCCTAACCCTAAACCTAACCCAAAAGATAACCCACACCGAAACCCTAACCCTAACCCAAACCCACACCGTAACCCTAACCATAACCCAAACCCTAACACTAACCCTAATCCTACCCTTAAACCCTAACCCTAACCCTAACCATAAGCCAAACCTAAAGCCTAACCCTAACCATAACCCTAATCCAACCCCTAACCCTAACCGTAACTCTAACATAAACCCTAACCTAACCGTACCCCTAAACCAACCCCAAACCCTAACACTAACCCTAACTCTCACCCAAATCCTAACCTAACCCTAACCCTAACCCTTACTCAAAACCTAACTCTATCACAAACCCAAACACTAACCCTAACCCAAACCTAAACCATAACCCAAATACTAACCCTAATCCTAACCCTTACCCTAACCCTCAACCTTATCCTAACCCGAACCCTAACCCTTACCCTTACCCAAACCCAAACCCTAAAACTAACCCTAATCCGAACCCTAACCATAACCCTAATCCTAACCGTAACCCTAACCCTAACCCAAACCTTAACCCTCACCCTAACTCTAACCCAAACCCGAAACCTAACCCTAACCCTAACTCTAACCCTAACCCTAACCCTAACCCAAACCCTAACCCTAACGCTAATCCTAACCCTAATGCTAACCCTAAACCTAACCCTAAAACTAACCCTACTCCTAACCCTAACCCTAACCGGAACCCAAACCCTAACCCTAAACCTAACCCTAACTGAAATACTTATCCTAAAACAAACCCTAACCCTAATGCTAACTCTAAACCTAATTCAAACTCAAACCCTAACCCTAATCCTAACCCAACCCAAACCCTAACCCTAACCCTAAAACTAACCCAAAACATAACCCAAACCGAAACCTTAACCATAACCCTAAACCTAACCCTAATCCTAACCCTAACCCTAACCCTAATCCTAGTCCTAACCCTAACCCTAAACCTAACCCTAACCCAAACCTTAACCCTTACCCAAACCCAAACTCTAAACCTAACTGTAATCGGAACCCTAACCCTAAACCTAATCCTAACCGTAACCCTAACCATAACCCTAACCCAACACCTCACCCTAACCCTAACTCTAAACCAAACCCAAACCCTAACCCTAACCCTATCTCTAACCCAAACCCTAACCTAACCCTAAACCTAACCCTAACTCAAACCCTAAATCTAACACTTACCCAAACCCTAACACTAACACTAACCCAAACCATAACCCAAATAATAACTCTAATCCTAACCCTAACCCTAACCCTCATCCTTATTCTAACCCTAACCCTAACCCTAAACCTAAGCCTAACCCTAATTCTAACCCTAACCCTAACCCTAACCCTAACCCTTACCCTAACCCAAACCCTAACCCTAACACTAACCCTAAAACAAACCCTACCCCCACCCCTATCTCTAACCCAAACCCTACCCTAACCCTAACCCTAACCCTAACTCAAACCCTAACTCTAACAGTAACCCAAACCCTAACTCTAACACTAACCCAAACCATAACCCAAATAATAACCCTAATCCTAACCCTAGCCCTAACCCTCATCCTTATTCTGACCCTAACCCTAACCCTAGCCCATACCCTTACCCTAACCCAAACCCAAACCCTAATCTTAACACAAACCCTAAACCTAATCCTAACCCTAACCCTAACCCTCACCCAAACCCTAACCCTAACCCTAACCCTAACCCTAAAACAAACCCTAACCCTAACCCTAACCCTAACCCTAACCCAAACCCTAACCCTAACCCTAATCCTAACCCTAATGCTAACACTAAACCTAACCCTAACACTAACCCTAGTCCTAACCCTAACCCTAACCCAAACCCTAACACTAACCCTAAACCTAACCCTAACCCTAAATCAAACCCTAACCCTAACCCTAACCCTAACCCGAACCCAAACCCTAACTGAAACACTAATCCTAAACCTAACTATAACCCTAATGCTAACCCTAAACCTAATTCAAACTCAAACCCTAACCCTATTTCTAACCCGAACCCAAACCCTAACCCTCACCCAAAACATAACCCAAACGGAAACCCTAACCCTAACCCTAACACTAACACTAAACCCTAACCTTAACACTAACCCTAACCATAACCGAAACCTAAACCCAAACCCTAAACCTAATCCTAACCCTAACCCTAACCCTAATCCTAGTCCTTACCTAACCCTAACCCTAACACTAACCTTAACCCTTACCCAAACCCAAACTATAAACCTAACTCTAATCGGAACCCTAACCCTAACCCTAATCCTAACCCTAACCCTAACCATAACCCTAATTCAATACCTCACCCTAAACCTAACTCTAACCCAAACCCTAACCTAACCCTAACGCTAAACCAAACCCAAACCCTAACCTTAACCCTAACTCTAACCCAAACCCTAACCTAACCCTAAACCTAACCCTAACTCAAACCATAACTCTAACACTAACCCAAACCCTAACCCTAACCCTAATCCAAACCATAACCCAAATAATAACCCTAATCCTAACCCGAACCCTAACACTCATCCTTATCCTAACCCTAACCCTAACCATAACCATAACCCTAAACCTAATTCTAACCCTAACCCTAAACATAACCCAAAACCTAACCCTAACGCTAACCCTAACCTTCACCCTAAACTTAACACTAACCCTAACCCTAACTCTAACCCAAACCCTAACCTAACCCTAACTCTAAACCAAACCCAAACCCTAACCCTAACCCTGACTGTAATCCAAACCCTAACCTAACCCTAAACCTAACCCTAACTCAAACCCTAACTCTAACACTAATCCAAACCCTTACCCTAACCCTAACCCAAACCATAACCCAAATAATAACCCTAATCCTAACCCTAACCCTAACCTTCATCCTTATCCTAACCCTAACCCTAACCCTAACCTTAACAGTAACCCTAATTGTAAACCTAACCCTAACCCTAACCCTAACACTAACCCAAACCCAAACCCTAATCTTAACACAAAACCTAACCCTAATCCTAACCCTAACCGTAACCCTAATCCTAACGCTAACCCTAACCCTAACCCTAACCCTAACCCTAACCCTAACCCAAACCATAACCCTAACACTAATCCTAACCCTAATGCTAACCCTAAACCTAACCCTAACACTAACCCTAGTCCTAACCCTAACCCTAACACAAACCCTAACACTAACCCTAACCCTAACCCTAACCCTAAATCAAACCCTAACCCTCAACCTAACCCTAACCCTAAACCTAACTGAAACACTTATCCTAAACCTAACCCTAACCCTAATGCTAACCCTAAACCTAATTCAAACTCAAACCCTAACCCTAATCCTAACCCTAACCATAGCAATAAACTCTAACCCTAACCCTAAACCTAACCCAAAACATAACCCAAACCGAAACCCTAACCCTAACCTTAAACCTAACCCTAATCCTAACCCTAACCCTAACCCTAATCCTAGTACTAACCCTAACCCTAACCCTAACCGTAACCCTAACCTTAACCCTTACCCAAACCCAAACTCTAAACCTAAATCTAATCGGAAACCTAACCCTAACCCTAACCTTAACCCTACCCGAAACACTAATCCTAAACCTAACCCTAGCCCTAATGCTAACCCTAAACCTAATTCAAACTCAAACCCTAACCCTAATCCTAACCCGAACCGAAACCCTAACCCTAACCCTAAACCTAACCCAAAAGATAACCCACACCGAAACCCTAACCCTAACCCAAACCCACACCGTAACCCTAACCATAACCCAAAACCTAACATTAACCCGAATCCTACCCTTAAACCCTAACCCTAACCCTAACCATAACCCAAACCTAAAGCCTAACCCTAACCATAACCCTAATCCAACCCCTAACCCTAACCGTAACTCTAACATAAACCCTAACCTAACCCTAACCCTAAACCAAACCCAAACCCTAACACTAACCCTAACTCTAACCCAAATCCTAACCTAACCCTAACACTAAACCTAACCCAAAAAATAACACTAACCCTAACCCAAACCCTAACCCTAACCCAAACCTAAACCATAACCCAAATACTAACCCTAATCCTAACCCTAACCCTAACCCTCATCCTTATCCTAACCCGAACCCTAACCCTTACCCTTACCCAAACCCAAACCCTAAAACTAACCCTAATCCGAAACCTAATCATAACCCTAAACCTAACCGTAACCCTAACCCTAACCCAAACCCTAACCCTCACCCTAACTCTAACCCAAACCCGAAACCTAACCCTAACCCTAACCCAAACCCCAACTCTAACCCTAACCCTAACCCTAACCAAAACCCTAACCCTAACGCTAATCCTAACCCTTATGCTAACCCTAAACCTAACCCTAAAACTAACCCTACTCCTAACCCTAACCCTAACACAAACCCTAACACTAACCCTAACCCTAACCTTAACCCTAAATCAAACCCTAACCCTAACCCTAACCCTAACCCTAATCCTAACCCTAATGCTAACACTAAACCTAACCCTAACACTAACCCTAGTCCTAACCCTAACCCTAACCCTAACCCAAACCCTAACACTAACCCTAAACCTAACCCTAACCCTAAATCAAACCCTAACCCTAACCCTAACCCTAACCCGAACCCAAACCCAAACTGAAACACTAATCCTAAACCTAACTATAACCCTAATGCTAAACCTAAACCTAATTCAAACTCAAACCCTAACCCTATTTCTAACCCGAACCCAAATCCTAACCCTAACCCTAAACCTAACCCAAAACATAACCCAAACCGAAACCCTAACACTAACCCTAACACTAACACTAAACTCTAACCCTAACACTAACCCTAATCATAACCGAAACCTAAAGCCAAACCCTAAACCTAATCCTAACCCTAACCCTAACCCTAATCCTAGTCCTTACCTTAACCCTAACCCTAACCCTAACCTTAACCCTTACCCAAACCCAAACTCTAAACCTAACTCTAATCGGAACCCTAACCCTAACCCTAATCCTAACCCTAACCCTAAACATAACCCTAATTCAATACCTCACCCTAACCCTAACTCTAACCCAAACCCTAACCTAACCCTAACTCTAAACCAAACTCAAACCCTAACCCTAACCCTAACCCTAACCCTAACCCTAACCCTAACCCTAACACTCATCCTTATCCTAACCCTAACCCTAACCCTAACCATAACCCTAACCCTAATTCTAACCCTAACCCTAAACATAACCCAAAACCTAACCCTAACGCTAACCCTAACCTTCACCCTAAACTTAACACTAACCCTAACCCTAACTCTAACCCAAACCCTAACCTAACCCTAACTCTAAACCAAACCCAAACCCTAACCCTAACCCTGACTGTAACCCAAACCCTAACCTAACCCTAAACCTAACCCTAACTCAAACCCGAACTCTAACACTAATCCAAACCCTAACCCTAACTCTAACCCAAACCATAACCCAAATAATAACCCTAATCCTAACCCTAACCCTAACCTTCATCCTTATCCTAACCCTAACCCTAACCCTAACCTTAACACTAACCCTAATTGTAAACCTAACCCTAACCCTAACCCTAACCCTAACCCTAACCCTAACCCAAACCCAAACCCTAATCTTAACACAAACCCTAACCCTAATCCTAACCCTAACCGTAACCCTAATCCTAACCCTAACCCTAACTCAAACCCTAACCATAACCCTAACCCTAACCCAAACCCTAACCCTAACCCTAACCCTAACCCTAACCCAAACCATAACCCTAACACTAATCCTAACCCTAATGCTAACCCTAAACTTAACCCTAACACTAACCCTAGTCCTAACCCTAACCCTAACACAAACCCTAACACTAACCCTAACCCTAACCCTAACATTATATCAAACCCTAACCATCAACCTAACCCTAACCCTAAACCTAACTGAAACACTTATCCTAAACCTAACCCTAACCCTAATGCTAACCCTAAACCTAATTCAAACTCAAACCCTAACCCTAATCCTAAACCTAACCATAGCAATAAACTCTAACCCTAACCCTAAACCTAACCCAAAACATAACCCAAACCGAAACCCTAACCCTAACCCTAACCCTAACCCTAATCCTAACCCTAACCCTAACCCTAACCCTAACCCTAACCCTAACCCTAACCTTAACCCTTACCCAAACCCAAACTCTAAACCTAACTCTAATCGGAAACCTAACCCTAACCCTAACCTTAACCCTAACCGAAACACTAATCCTAAACCTAACCCTAACCCTAATGCTAACCCTAAACTATTTTCACACTCAAACACTAACCCTAATCCTAACCCGAACCGAAACCCTAACCCTAACCCTAAACCTAACCCAAAAGATAACCCACACCGAAACCCTAACCCTAACCATAACCCACACCGTAACCCTAACCATAACCCAAACCCTAACACTAACCCTAATCCTACCCTTAAACCCTAACCCTAACCCTAACCATAAGCCAAACCTAAAGCCTAACCCTAACCATAACCCTAATCCAACCCCTAACCCTAACCGTAACTCTAACATAAACCCTAACCTAACCGTAACCCTAAACCAAACCCAAACCCTAACACTAACCCTAACTCTAACCCAAATCCTAACCTAACCCTATCCCTAACCCTAACTCAAATCCTAACTCTAACACAAACCCAAACACTATCCCTAACCCAAACCTAAACCGTAACCCAAATACCAACCCCAATCCAAACCCTAACCCTAACCCTCATCCTTATCCTAACCCGAACCCTAACCCTTACCCTTACCCAAACCCAAACCCTAAAACTAACCCTAATCAGAACCCTAACCATAACCCTGATCCTAACCGTAACCCTAACCCTAACCCAAACCTTAACCCTCACCCTAACTCTAACCCAAACCCGAAACCTAACCCTAACCCTAACTCTAACCCTAACCCTAACTCTAACCCAAACCCTAACCCTAACGCTAATCCTAACCCTAATGCTAACCCTAAACCTAACCCTAAAACTAACCCTACTCCTAACCCTAACCCTAACCGGAACCCAAACCCTAACCATAAACCTAACCCTAACTGAAATACTTATCCTAAAACAAACCCTAACCCTAATGCTAACTCTAAACCTAATTCAAACTCAAACCCTAACCCTAATCCTAACCCAACCCAAACCCTAACCCTAACCCTAAAACTAACCCAAAACATAACCCAAACCGAAACCTTAACCATAACCCTAAACCTAACCCTAATCCTAACCCTAACCCTAACCCTAATCCTAGTCCTAACCCTAACCCTAAACCTAACCCTAACCCTAACCTTAACCCTTACCCAAACCCAAACTCTAAACCTAACTGTAATCGGAACCCTACCCCTAAACCTAATCCTCACCCTCACCCTAACCATAACCCTACCCCCACACCTCACCCTAACCCTAACTCTAAACCAAACCCAAACCCTAACCCTAACCCTATCTCTAACCCAAACCCTAACCTAACCCTAAACCTAACCCTAACTCAAACCCTAAATCTAACACTTACCCAAACCCTAACACTAACACTAACCCAAAACATAACCCAAATAATAACTCTAATCCTAACCCTAACCCTAACCCTCATCCTTATTCTAACCCTAACCCTAACCCTAAACCTAAGCCTAACCCTAATTCTAACCCTAACCCTAACCCTAACCCTAACCCTTACCCTAACCCAAACCCAAACCCTAAACTTAACACAAACCCTAACCCTAATCCTAACCCTAAACATAACCCTCACCCAAACCCTAACCCTAACACTAACCCTAAAACAAACCCTAACCCTAACCCTATCTCTAACCCAAACCCTAACCTAACCCTAACCCTAACCCTAACTCAAACCCTAACTCTAACAGTAACCCAAACCCTAACTCTAACACTAACCCAAACCATAACCCAAATAATAACCCTAATCCTAACCCTAACCCTAACCCTCATCCTTATTCTAACCCTAACCCTAACCCTAACCCTAACCCTTACCCTAACCCAAACCCAAACCCTAATCTTAACACAAACCCTAACCCTAATCCTAACCCTAACCGTAACCCTCACCCAAACCCTAACCCTAACCCTAACCCTAACCCTAAAACAAACCCTAACCCTAATCCTAACCCTAACCCTAACCAGACCCTAACCCTAACCCTAATCCTAACCCTAATGCTAACACTAAACCTAACCCTAACACTAACCCTAGTCCAAACCCTAACCCTAACCCAAACCCTAACACTAACCCTAAACCTAACCCTAACCCTAAATCAAACCCTAACCCTAACCCTAACCCTAACCCGAACCCAAACCCTAACTGAAACACTAATCCTAAACCTAACTATAACCCTAATGCTAACCCTAAACCTAATTCAAACTCAAACCCTAACCCTATTTCTAACCCGAACCCAAACCCTAACCCTCACCCAAAACATAACCCAAACGGAAACCCTAACCCTAACCCTAACACTAACACTAAACCCTAACCTTAACACTAACCCTAACCATAACCGAAACCTAAACCCAAACCCTAAACCTAATCCTAACCCTAACCCTAACCCTAATCCTAGTCCTTACCTAACCCTAACCCTAACACTAACCTTAACCCTTACCCAAACCCAAACTATAAACCTAACTCTAATCGGAACCCTAACCCTAACCCTAATCCTAACCCTAACCCTAACCATAACCCTAATTCAATACCTCACCCTAAACCTAACTCTAACCCAAACCCTAACCTAACCCTAACTCTAAACCAAACCCAAACCCTAACCTTAACCCTAACTCTAACCCAAACCCTAACCTAACCCTAAACCTAACCCTAACTCAAACCATAACTCTAACACTAACCCAAACCCTAACCCTAACCCTAATCCAAACCATAACCCAAATAATAACCCTAATCCTAACCCGAACCCTAACACTCATCCTTATCCTAACCCTAACCCTAACCATAACCATAACCCTAAACCTAATTCTAACCCTAACCCTAAACATAACCAAAAACCTAACCCTAACGCTAACCCTAACCTTCACCCTAAACTTAACACTAACCCTAACCCTAACTCTAACCCAAACCCTAACCTAACCCTAACTCTAAACCAAACCCAAACCCTAACCCTAACCCTGACTGTAATCCAAACCCTAACCTAACCCTAAACCTAACCCTAACTCAAACCCTAACTCTAACACTAATCCAAACCCTTACCCTAACCCTAACCCAAACCATAACCCAAATAATAACCCTAATCCTAACCCTAACCCTAACCTTCATCCTTATCCTAACCCTAACCCTAACCCTAACCTTAACAGTAACCCTAATTGTAAACCTAACCCTAACCCTAACCCTAACACTAACCCAAACCCAAACCCTAATCTTAACACAAAACCTAACCCTAATCCTAACCCTAACCGTAACCCTAATCCTAACGCTAACCCTAACCCTAACCCTAACCCTAACCCTAACCCTAACCCTAACCCTAACCCTAACCCAAACCATAACCCTAACACTAATCCTAACCCTAATGCTAACCCTAAACCTAACCCTAACACTAACCCTAGTCCTAACCCTAACCCTAACACAAACCCTAACACTAACCCTAACCCTAACCCTAACCCTAAATCAAACCCTAACCCTCAACCTAACCCTAACCCTAAACCTAACTGAAACACTTATCCTAAACCTAACCCTATCCCTAATGCTAACCCTAAACCTAATTCAAACTCAAACCCTAACCCTAATCCTAACCCTAACCATAGCAATAAACTCTAACCCTAACCCTAAACCTAACCCAAAACATAACCCAAACCGAAACCCTAACCCTAACCTTAACCCTAACCCTAATCCTAACCCTAACCCTAACCCTAATCCTAGTACTAACCCTAACCCTAACCCTAACCGTAACCCTAACCTTAACCCTTACCCAAACCCAACCTCTAAACCTAAATCTAATCGGAAACCTAACCCTAACCCTAACCTTAACCCTAACCGTAACACTAATCCTAAACCTAACACTAGCCCTAATGCTAACCCTAAACCTAATTCAAACTCAAACCCTAACCCTAATCCTAACCCGAACCGAAACCCTAACCCTAACCCTAAACCTAACCCAAAAGATAACCCACACCGAAACCCTAACCCTAACCCAAACCCACACCGTAACCCTAACCATAACCCAAAACCTAACATTAACCCGAATCCTACCCTTAAACCCTAACCCTAACCCTAACCCTAACCCAAACCTAAAGCCTAACCCTAACCATAACCCTAATCCAACCCCTAACCCTAACCGTAACTCTAACATAAACCCTAACCTAACCCTAACCCTAAACCAAACCCAAACCCTAACACTAACCCTAACTCTAACCCAAATCCTAACCTAACCCTAACCCTAACCCTAACTCAAAACCTAACTCTAACCCGAACCCAAACCCTAACCCTAACCCAAACCTAAACCATAACCCAAATACTAACCCTAATCCTAACCCTAACCCTAACCCTCATCCTTATCCTAACCCGAACCCTAACCCTTACCCTTACCCAAACCCAAACCCTAAAACTAACCCTAATCCGAAACCTAATCATAACCCTAAACCTAACCGTAACCCTAACCCTAACCCAAACCCTAACCCTCACCCTAACTCTAACCCAAACCCGAAACCTAACCCTAACCCTAACCCAAACCCCAACTCTAACCCTAACCCTAACCCTAACCAAAACCCTAACCCTAACGCTAATCCTAACCCTTATGCTAACCCTAAACCTAACCCTAAAACTAACCCTACTCCTAACCCTAACCCTAACACAAACCCTAACACTAACCCTAACCCTAACCTTAACCCTAAATCAAACCCTAACCCTAACCCTAACCCGAACCCAAACCCTAACCCTAAACCTAACCCTAACTGAAATACTTATCCTAAACCTAACCCTAACCCTAATGCTAAGTCTAAAACTAATTCAAACTCAAACCCTAACCCTAATCCTAACCCAACCCAAACCCTAACCCTAACCCTAAAACTAACCCATAACATAACCCAAACCGAAACCTTAACCCTAACCCTAAACCTAACACTAATCCTAACCCTAACCCTAACCCTAATCCTAGTCCTAACCCTAACCCTAACCCGAACCCAAACCCTAACTGAAACACTAATCCTAAACCTAACTATAACCCTAATGCTAACCCTAAACCTAATTCAAACTCAAACCCTAACCCTATTTCTAACCCGAACCCAAACCCTAACCCTAACCCAAAACATAACCCAAACGGAAACCCTAACCCTAACCCTAACACTAACACTAAACCCTAACCTTAACACTAACCCTAACCATAACCGAAACCTAAACCCAAACCCTAAACCTAATCCTAACCCTAACCCTAACCCTAATCCTAGTCCTTACCTAACCCTAACCCTAACACTAACCTTAACCCTTACCCAAACCCAAACTATAAACCTAACTCTAATCGGAACCCTAACCCTAACCCTAATCCTAACCCTAACCCTAACCATAACCCTAATTCAATACCTCACCCTAAACCTAACTCTAACCCAAACCCTAACCTAACCCTAACTCTAAACCAAACCCAAACCCTAACCTTAACCCTAACTCTAACCCAAACCCTAACCTAACCCTAAACCTAACCCTAACTCAAACCATAACTCTAACACTAACCCAAACCCTAACCCTAACCCTAATCCAAACCATAACCCAAATAATAACCCTAATCCTAACCCTAACCCTAACACTCATCCTTATCCTAACCCTAACCCTAACCATAACCATAACCCTAAACCTAATTCTAACCCTAACCCTAAACATAACCCAAAACCTAACCTTAACGCTAACCCTAACCTTCACCCTAAACATAACACTAACCCTAACCCTAACTCTAACCCAAACCCTAACCTAACCCTAACTCTAAACCAAACCCAAACCCTAACCCTAACCCTGACTGTAATCCAAACCCTAACCCAACCCTAAACCTAACCCTAACTCAAACCCTAACTCTAACACTAATCCAAACCCTTACCCTAACCCTAACCCAAACCATAACCCAAATAATAACCCTAATCTTAACCCTAACCCTAACCTTCATCCTTATCCTAACCCTAACTCTAACCCTAACCTTAACAGTAACCGTAATTGTAAACCTAACCCTAACCCTAACCCTAACCCTAACCCTAACACTAACCCAAACCCAAACCCTAATCTTAACACAAAACCTAACCCTAATCCTAACCCTAACCGTAACCCTAATCCTAACGCTAACCCTAACCCTAACCCTAACCCTAACCCTAACCCTAACCCAAACCATAACCCTAACACTAATCCTAACCCTAATGCTAACCCTAAACCTAACCCTAACACTAACCCTAGTCCTAACCCTAACCCTAACACAAACCCTAACACTAACCCTAACCCTAACCCTAACCCTAAATCAAACCCTAACCCTCAACCTAACCCTAACCCTAAACCTAACTGAAACACTTATCCTAAACCTAACCCTAACCCTAATGCTAACCCTAAACCTAATTCAAACTCAAACCCTAACCCTAATCCTAACCCTAACCATAGCAATAAACTCTAACCCTAACCCTAAACCTAACCCAAAACATAACCCAAACCGAAACCCTAACCCTAACCTTAACCCTAACCCTAATCCTAACCCTAACCCTAACCCTAATCCTAGTACTAACCCTAACCCTAACCCTAACCGTAACCCTAACCTTAACCCTTACCCAAACCCAAACTCTAAACCTAAATCTAATCGGAAACCTAACCCTAACCCTAACCTTAACCCTAACCGAAACACTAATCCTAAACCTAACCCTAGCCCTAATGCTAACCCTAAACCTAATTCAAACTCAAACCCTAACCCTAATCCTAACCCGAACCGAAACCCTAAC
Source organism: Eospalax fontanierii (assembly GCA_035773235.1). NCBI lineage: Eukaryota > Metazoa > Chordata > Mammalia > Rodentia > Spalacidae > Eospalax > Eospalax fontanierii. Next base: position 3,431,384 of record CM069551.1, on the reverse strand, counting down.
CCTAACCCTAAACCTAACCCAAAAGATAACCCACACCGAAACCCTAACCCTAACCCAAACCCACACCGTAACCCTAACCATAACCCAAAACCTAACATTAACCCGAATCCTACCCTTAAACCCTAACCCTAACCCTAACCATAACCCAAACCTAAAGCCTAACCCTAACCATAACCCTAATCCAACCCCTAACCCTAACCGTAACTCTAACATAAACCCTAACCTAACCCTAACCCTAAACCAAACCCAAACCCTAACACTAACCCTAACTCTAACCCAAATCCTAACCTAACCCTAACCCTAACCCTAACTCAAAACCTAACTCTAACACTAATCCAAACCCTTACCCTAACCCTAACCCAAACCATAACCCAAATAATAACCCTAATCCTAACCCTAACCCTAACCTTCATCCTTATCCTAACCCTAACCCTAACCCTAACCTTAACAGTAACCCTAATTGTAAACCTAACCCTAACCCTAACCCTAACCCTAACCCTAACTCTAACCCAAACCCGAAACCTAACCCTAACCCTAACCCAAACCCCAACTCTAACCCTAACCCTAACCCTAACCAAAACCCTAACCCTAACGCTAATCCTAACCCTTATGCTAACCCTAAACCTAACCCTAAAACTAACCCTACTCCTAACCCTAACCCTAACACAAACCCTAACACTAACCCTAACCCTAACCTTAACCCTAAATCAAACCCTAACCCTAACCCTAACCCTAACCCTAATCCTAACCCTAATGCTAACACTAAACCTAACCCTAACACTAACCCTAGTCCTAACCCTAACCCTAACCCTAACCCAAACCCTAACACTAACCCTAAACCTAACCCTAACCCTAAATCAAACCCTAACCCTAACCCTAACCCTAACCCGAACCCAAACCCAAACTGAAACACTAATCCTAAACCTAACTATAACCCTAATGCTAAACCTAAACCTAATTCAAACTCAAACCCTAACCCTATTTCTAACCCGAACCCAAATCCTAACCCTAACCCTAAACCTAACCCAAAACATAACCCAAACCGAAACCCTAACACTAACCCTAACACTAACACTAAACTCTAACCCTAACACTAACCCTAATCATAACCGAAACCTAAAGCCAAACCCTAAACCTAATCCTAACCCTAACCCTAACCCTAATCCTAGTCCTTACCTTAACCCTAACCCTAACCCTAACCTTAACCCTTACCCAAACCCAAACTCTAAACCTAACTCTAATCGGAACCCTAACCCTAACCCTAATCCTAACCCTAACCCTAAACATAACCCTAATTCAATACCTCACCCTAACCCTAACTCTAACCCAAACCCTAACCTAACCCTAACTCTAAACCAAACTCAAACCCTAACCCTAACCCTAACCCTAACCCTAACCCTAACCCTAACCCTAACACTCATCCTTATCCTAACCCTAACCCTAACCCTAACCATAACCCTAACCCTAATTCTAACCCTAACCCTAAACATAACCCAAAACCTAACCCTAACGCTAACCCTAACCTTCACCCTAAACTTAACACTAACCCTAACCCTAACTCTAACCCAAACCCTAACCTAACCCTAACTCTAAACCAAACCCAAACCCTAACCCTAACCCTGACTGTGACCCAAACCCTAACCTAACCCTAAACCTAACCCTAACTCAAACCCGAACTCTAACACTAATCCAAACCCTAACCCTAACTCTAACCCAAACCATAACCCAAATAATAACCCTAATCCTAACCCTAACCCTAACCTTCATCCTTATCCTAACCCTAACCCTAACCCTAACCTTAACACTAACCCTAATTGTAAACCTAACCCTAACCCTAACCCTAACCCTAACCCTAACCCTAACCCAAACCCAAACCCTAATCTTAACACAAACCCTAACCCTAATCCTAACCCTAACCGTAACCCTAATCCTAACCCTAACCCTAACTCAAACCCTAACCATAACCCTAACCCTAACCCAAACCCTAACCCTAACCCTAACCCTAACCCTAACCCTAACCCAAACCATAACCCTAACACTAATCCTAACCCTAATGCTAACCCTAAACTTAACCCTAACACTAACCCTAGTCCTAACCCTAACCCTAACACAAACCCTAACACTAACCCTAACCCTAACCCTAACATTATATCAAACCCTAACCATCAACCTAACCCTTACCCTAAACCTAACTGAAACACTTATCCTAAACCTAACCCTAACCCTAATGCTAACCCTAAACCTAATTCAAACTCAAACCCTAACCCTAATCCTAACCCTAACCATAGCAATAAACTCTAACCCTAACCCTAAACCTAACCCAAAACATAACCCAAACCGAAACCCTAACCCTAACCCTAACCCTAACCCTAATCCTAACCCTAACCCTAACCCTAACCCTAACCCTAACCCTAACCCTAACCCTAACCTTAACCCTTACCCAAACCCAAACTCTAAACCTAACTCTAATCGGAAACCTAACCCTAACCCTAACCTTAACCCTAACCGAAACACTAATCCTAAACCTAACCCTAACCCTAATGCTAACCCTAAACTATTTTCACACTCAAACACTAACCCTAATCCTAACCCGAACCGAAACCCTAACCCTAACCCTAAACCTAACCCAAAAGATAACCCACACCGAAACCCTAACCCTAACCATAACCCCCACCGTAACCCTAACCATAACCCAAACCCTAACACTAACCCTAATCCTACCCTTAAACCCTAACCCTAACCCTAACCATAAGCCAAACCTAAAGCCTAACCCTAACCATAACCCTAATCCAACCCCTAACCCTAACCGTAACTCTAACATAAACCCTAACCTAACCGTAACCCTAAACCAAACCCAAACCCTAACACTAACCCTAACTCTAACCCAAATCCTAACCTAACCCTAACCCTAACCCTAACTCAAAACCTAACTCTAACACAAACCCAAACACTAACCCTAACCCAAACCTAAACCATAACCCAAATACTAACCCTAATCCTAACCCTAACCCTAACCCTCATCCTTATCCTAACCCGAACCCTAACCCTTACCCTTACCCAAACCCAAACCCTAAAACTAACCCTAATCAGAACCCTAACCATAACCCTGATCCTAACCGTAACCCTAACCCTAACCCAAACCTTAACCCTCACCCTAACTCTAACCCAAACCCGAAACCTAACCCTAACCCTAACTCTAACCCTAACCCTAACTCTAACCCAAACCCTAACCCTAACGCTAATCCTAACCCTAATGCTAACCCTAAACCTAACCCTAAAACTAACCCTACTCCTAACCCTAACCCTAACCGGAACCCAAACCCTAACCATAAACCTAACCCTAACTGAAATACTTATCCTAAAACAAACCCTAACCCTAATGCTAACTCTAAACCTAATTCAAACTCAAACCCTAACCCTAATCCTAACCCAACCCAAACCCTAACCCTTACCCTAAAACTAACCCAAAACATAACCCAAACCGAAACCTTAACCATAACCCTAAACCTAACCCTAATCCTAACCCTAACCCTAACCCTAATCCTAGTCCTAACCCTAACCCTAAACCTAACCCTAACCCTAACCTTAACCCTTACCCAAACCCAAACTCTAAACCTAACTGTAATCGGAACCCTAACCCTAAACCTAATCCTAACCCTAACCCTAACCATAACCCTAACCCAACACCTCACCCTAACCCTAACTCTAAACCAAACCCAAACCCTAACCCTAACCCTATCTCTAACCCAAACCCTAACCTAACCCTAAACCTAACCCTAACTCAAACCCTAAATCTAACACTTACCCAAACCCTAACACTAACACTAACCCAAAACATAACCCAAATAATAACTCTAATCCTAACCCTAACCCTAACCCTCATCCTTATTCTAACCCTAACCCTAACCCTAAACCTAAGCCTAACCCTAATTCTAACCCTAACCCTAACCCTAACCCTAACCCTTACCCTAACCCAAACCCAAACCCTAAACTTAACACAAACCCTAACCCTAATCCTAACCCTAAACATAACCCTCACCCAAACCCTAACCCTAACACTAACCCTAAAACAAACCCTAACCCTAACCCTATCTCTAACCCAAACCCTAACCTAACCCTAACCCTAACCCTAACTCAAACCCTAACTCTGACAGTAACCCAAACCCTAACTCTAACACTAACCCAAACCATAACCCAAATAATAACCCTAATCCTAACCCTAACCCTAAACCTCATCCTTATTCTAACCCTAACCCTACCCCTAACCCTAACCCTTACCCTAACCCAAACCCAACACCTAATCTTAACACAAACCCTAACCCTAATCCTAACCCTAACCGTAACCCTCACCCAAACCCTAACCCTAACCCTAACCCTAACCCTAAAACAAACCCTAACCCTAATCCTAACCCTAACCCTAACCAAACCCTAACCCTAACCCTAATCCTAACCCTAATGCTAACACTAAACCTAACCCTAACACTAACCCTAGTCCTAACCCTAACCCTAACCCAAACCCTAACACTAACCCTAAACCTAACCCTAACCCTAAATCAAACCCTAACCCTAACCCTAACCCTAACCCGAACCCAAACCCTAACTGAAACACTAATCCTAACCCTAACTATACCCCTAATGCTAACCCTAAACCTAATTCAAACTCAAACCCTAACCCTATTTCTAACCCGAACCCAAACCCTAACCCTCACCCAAAACATAACCCAAACGGAAACCCTAACCCTAACCCTAACACTAACACTAAACCCTAACCTTAACACTAACCCTAACCATAACCGAAACCTAAACCCAAACCCTAAACCTAATCCTAACCCTAACCCTAACCCTAATCCTAGTCCTTACCTAACCCTAACCCTAACACTAACCTTAACCCTTACCCAAACCCAAACTATAAACCTAACTCTAATCGGAACCCTAACCCTAACCCTAATCCTAACCCTAACCCTAACCATAACCCTAATTCAATACCTCCCCCTAAACCTAACTCTAACCCAAACCCTAACCTAACCCTAACTCTAAACCAAACCCAAACCCTAACCTTAACCCTAACTCTAACCCAAACCCTAACCTAACCCTAAACCTAACCCTAACTCAAACCATAACTCTAACACTAACCCAAATCCTAACCCTAACCCTAATCCAAACCATAACCCAAATAATAACCCTAATCCTAACCCGAACCCTAACACTCATCCTTATCCTAACCCTAACCCTAACCATAACCATAACCCTAAACCTAATTCTAACCCTAACCCTAAACATAACCAAAAACCTAACCCTAACGCTAACCCTAACCTTCACCCTAAACTTAACACTAACCCTAACCCTAACTCTAACCCAAACCCTAACCTAACCCTAACTCTAAACCAAACCCAAACCCCAACCCTAACCCTGACTGTAATCCAAACCCTAACCTAACCCTAAACCTAACCCTAACTCAAACCCTAACTCTAACACTAATCCAAACCCTTACCCTAACCCTAACCCAAACCATAACCCAAATAATAACCCTAATCCTAACCCTAACCCTAACCTTCATCCTTATCCTAACCCTAACCCTAACCCTAACCTTAACAGTAACCCTAATTGTAAACCTACCCCTAACCCTAACCCTAACACTAACCCAAACCCAAACCCTAATCTTAACACAAAACCTAACCCTAATCCTAACCCTAACCGTAACCCTAATCCTAACGCTAACCCTAACCCTAACCCTAACCCTAACCCTAACCCTAACCCTAACCCTAACCCAAACCATAACCCTAACACTAATCCTAACCCTAATGCTAACCCTAAACCTAACCCTAACACTAACCCTAGTCCTAACCCTAACCCTAACACAAACCCTAACACTAACCCTAACCCTAACCCTAACCCTAAATCAAACCCTAACCCTCAACCTAACCCTAACCCTAAACCTAACTGAAACACTTATCCTAAACCTAACCCTAACCCTAATGCTAACCCTAAACCTAATTCAAACTCAAACCCTAACCCTAATCCTAACCCTAACCATAGCAATAAACTCTAACCCTAACCCTAAACCTAACCCAAAACATAACCCAAACCGAAACCCTAACCCTAACCTTAGCCCTAACCCTAATCCTAACCCTAACCCTAACCCTAATCCTAGTACTAACCCTAACCCTAACCCTAACCGTAACCCTAACCTTAACCCTTAGCCAAACCCAAACTCTAAACCTAAATCTAATCGGAAACCTAACCCTAACCCTAACCTTAACCCTAACCGAAACACTAATCCTAAACCTAACCCTAGCCCTAATGCTAACCCTAAACCTAATTCAAACTCAAACCCTAACCCTAATCCTAACCCGAACCGAAACCCTAACCCTAACCCTAAACCTAACCCAAAAGATAACCCACACCGAAACCCTAACCCTAACCCAAACCCACACCGTAACCCTAACCATAACCCAAAACCTAACATTAACCCGAATCCTACCCTTAAACCCTAACCCTAACCCTAACCATAACCCAAACCTAAAGCCTAACCCTAACCATAACCCTAATCCAACCCCTAACCCTAACCGTAACTCTAACATAAACCCTAACCTAACCCTAACCCTAAACCAAACCCAAACCCTAACACTAACCCTAACTCTAACCCAAATCCTAACCTAACCCTAACCCCAACCCTAACTCAAAACCTAACTCTAACCCTAACCCAAACCCTAACCCTAACCCAAACCTAAACCATAACCCAAATACTAACCCTAATCCTAACCCTAACCCTAACCCTCATCCTTATCCTAACCCGAACCCTAACCCTTACCCTTACCCAAACCCAAACCCTAAAACTAACCCTAATCCGAAACCTAATCATAACCCTAAACCTAACCGTAACCCTAACCCTAACCCAAACCCTAACCCTCACCCTAACTCTAACCCAAACCCGAAACCTAACCCTAACCCTAACCCAAACCCCAACTCTAACCCTAACCCTAACCCTAACCAAAACCCTAACCCTAACGCTAATCCTAACCCTTATGCTAACCCTAAACCTAACCCTAAAACTAACCCTACTCCTAACCCTAACCCTAACACAAACCCTAACACTAACCCTAACCCTAACCTTAACCCTAAATCAAACCCTAACCCTAACCCTAACCCGAACCCAAACCCTAACCCTAAACCTAACCCTAACTGAAATACTTATCCTAAACCTAACCCTAACCCTAATGCTAAGTCTAAAACTAATTCAAACTCAAACCCTAACCCTAATCCTAACCCAACCCAAACCCTAACCCTAACCCTAAAACTAACCCAAAACATAACCCAAACCGAAACCTTAACCCTAACCCTAAACCTAACACTAATCCTAACCCTAACCCTAACCCTAATCCTAGTCCTAACCCTAACCCTAACCCGAACCCAAACCCTAACTGAAACACTAATCCTAAACCTAACTATAACCCTAATGCTAACCCTAAACCTAATTCAAACTCAAACCCTAACCCTATTTCTAACCCGAACCCAAACCCTAACCCTAACCCAAAACATAACCCAAACGGAAACCCTAACCCTAACCCTAACACTAACACTAAACCCTAACCTTAACACTAACCCTAACCATAACCGAAACCTCAACCCAAACTCTAAGCCTACTCCTAACCCTCACTCTAACCCTAATCCTAGTCCTTACCTAACCCTAACCCTAACACTAACCTTAACCCTTACCCAAACCCAAACTATAAACCTAACTCTAATCGGAACCCTAACCCTCACCCTAATCCTAACCCTAACCCTAACCATAACCCTAATTCAATACCTCACCCTAAACCTAACTCTAACCCAAACCCTATCCTAACCCTAACTCTAAACCAAACCCAAACCCTAAACTTAACCCTAACTCTAACCCAAACCCTAACCTAACCCTAAACCTAACCCTAACTCAAACCATAACTCTAACACTAACCCAAACCCTAACCCTAACCCTAATCCAAACCATAACCCAAATAATAACCCTAATCCTAACCCTAACCCTAACACTCATCCTTATCCTAACCCTAACCCTAACCATAACCATAACCCTAAACCTAATTCTAACCCTAACCCTAAACATAACCCAAAACCTAACCTTAACGCTAACCCTAACCTTCACCCTAAACATAACACTAACCCTAACCCTAACTCTAACCCAAACCCTAACCTAACCCTAACTCTAAACCAAACCCAAACCCTAACCCTAACCCTGACTGTAATCCAAACCCTAACCCAACCCTAAACCTAACCCTAACTCAAACCCTAACTCTAACACTAATCCAAACCCTTACCCTAACCCTAACCCAAACCATAACCCAAATAATAACCCTAATCTTAACCCTAACCCTAACCTTCATCCTTATCCTAACCCTAACTCTAACCCTAACCTTAACAGTAACCGTAATTGTAAACCTAACCCTAACCCTAACCCTAACCCTAACCCTAACACTAACCCAAACCCAAACCCTAATCTTAACACAAAACCTAACCCTAATCCTAACCCTAACCGTAACCCTAATCCTAACGCTAACCCTAACCCTAACCCTAACCCTAACCCTAACCCTAACCCAAACCATAACCCTAACACTAATCCTAACCCTAATGCTACCCCTAAACCTACCCCTAACACTAACCCTAGTCCTCACCCTAACCCTAACCCAAACCCTAACACTAACCCTAACCCTAACCCTAACCCTAAATCAAACCCTAACCCTCAACCTAACCCTAACCCTAAACCTAACTGAAACACTTATCCTAAACCTAACCCTAACCCTAATGCTAACCCTAAACCTAATTCAAACTCAAACCCTAACCCTAATCCTAACCCTAACCATAGCAATAAACTCTAACCCTAACCCTAAACCTAACCCAAAACATAACCCAAACCGAAACCCTAACCCTAACCTTAACCCTAACCCTAATCCTAACCCTAACCCTAACCCTAATCCTAGTACTAACCCTAACCCTAACCCTAACCGTAACCCTAACCTTAACCCTTACCCAAACCCAAACTCTAAACCTAAATCTAATCGGAAACCTAACCCTAACCCTAACCTTAACCCTAACCGAAACACTAATCCTAAACCTAACCCTAGCCCTAATGCTAACCCTAAACCTAATTCAAACTCAAACCCTAACCCTAATCCTAACCCGAACCGAAACCCTAACCCTAACCCTAAACCTAACCCAAAAGATAACCCACACCGAAACCCTAACCCTAACCCAAACCCACACCGTAACCCTAACCATAACCCAAAACCTAACATTAACCCGAATCCTACCCTTAAACCCTAACCCTAACCCTAACCATAACCCAAACCTAAAGCCTAACCCTAACCATAACCCTAATCCAACCCCTAACCCTAACCGTAACTCTAACATAAACCCTAACCTAACCCTAACCCTAAACCAAACCCAAACCCTAACACTAACCCTAACTCTAACCCAAATCCTAACCTAACCCTAACCCTAACCCTAACTCAAAACCTAACTCTAACACTAACCCAAACCCTAACCCTAACCCAAACCTAAACCATAACCCAAATACTAACCCTAATCCTAACCCTAACCCTAACCCTCATCCTTATCCTAACCCGAACCCTAACCCTTACCCTTACCCAAACCCAAACCCTAAAACTAACCCTAATCCGAAACCTAACCATAACCCTAAACCTAACCGTAACCCTAACCCTAACCCAAACCCTAACCCTCACCCTAACTCTAACCCAAACCCGAAACCTAACCCTAACCCTAACCCAAACCCCAACTCTAACCCTAACCCTAACCCTAACCAAAACCCTAACCCTAACGCTAATCCTAACCCTTATGCTAACCCTAAACCTAACCCTAAAACTAACCCTACTCCTAACCCTAACCCTAACACAAACCCTAACACTAACCCTAACCCTAACCTTAACCCTAAATCAAACCCTAACCCTAACCCTAACCCGAACCCAAACCCTAACCCTAAACCTAACCCTAACTGAAATACTTATCCTAAACCTAACCCTAACCCTAATGCTAAGTCTAAAACTAATTCAAACTCAAACCCTAACCCTAATCCTAACCCAACCCAAACCCTAACCCTAACCCTAAAACTAACCCAAAACATAACCCAAACCGAAACCTTAACCCTAACCCTAAACCTAACACTAATCCTAACCCTAACCCTAACCCTAATCCTAGACCTAACCCTAACCCTAACCCGAACCCAAACCCTAACTGAAACACTAATCCTAAACCTAACTATAACCCTAATGCTAACCCTAAACCTAATTCAAACTCAAACCCTAACCCTATTTCTAACCCGAACACAAACCCTAACCCTAACCCAAAACATAACCCAAACGGAAACCCTAACCCTAACCCTAACACTAACACTAAACCCTAACCTTAACACTAACCCTAACCATAACCGAAACCTAAACCCAAACCCTAAACCTAATCCTAACCCTAACCCTAACCCTAATCCTAGTCCTTACCTAACCCTAACCCTAACACTAACCTTAACCCTTACCCAAACCCAAACTATAAACCTAACTCTAATCGGAACCCTAACCCTAACCCTAATCCTACCCCTAACCCTAACCATAACCCTAATTCAATACCTCACCCTAAACCTAACTCTAACCCAAACCCTAACCTAACCCTAACTCTAAACCAAACCCAAACCCTAACCTTAACCCTAACTCTAACCCAAACCCTAACCTAACCCTAAACCTAACCCTAACTCAAACCATAACTCTAACACTAACCCAAACCCTAACCCTAACCCTAATCCAAACCATAACCCAAATAATAACCCTAATCCTAACCCTAACCCTAACACTCATCCTTATCCTAACCCTAACCCTAACCATAACCATAACCCTAAACCTAATTCTAACCCTAACCCTAAACATAACCCAAAACCTAACCCTAACGCTAACCCTAACCTTCACCCTAAACATAACACTAACCCTAACCCTAACTCTAACCCAAACCCTAACCTAACCCTAACTCTAAACCAAACCCAAACCCTAACCCTAACCCTGACTGTAATCCAAACCCTAACCTATACCTAACCCTAACTCAAACCCTAACTCTAACACTAATCCAAACCCTTACCCTAACCCTAACCCAAACCATAACCCAAATAATAAACCTAATCCTAACCCTAACCCTAACCTTCATCCTTATCCTAACCCTACCCCTAACCCTAACCTTAACAGTAACCCTAATTGTAAACCTAACCATAACCCTAACCCTAACCAAAACCCAAATACTAACCCAAACCCAAACCCTAATCTTAACACAAAACCTAACCCTAATCCTAACCCTAACCGTAACCCTAATCCTAACGCTAACCCTAACCCTAACCCTAACCCTAACCCTAACCCTAACCCTAACCCAAACCATAACCCTAACACTAATCCTAACCCTAATGCTAACCCTAAACCTAACCCTAACACTAACCCTAGTCCTAACCCTAACCCTAACACAAACCCTAACACTAACCCTAACCCTAACCCTAACCCTAAATCAAACCCTAACCCTCAACCTAACCCTAACCCTAAACCTAACTGAAACACTTATCCTAAACCTAACCCTAACCCTACTGCTACCCCTAAACCCAAATCAAACTCAAACCCTCACCATCATCCTAACCCTACCCATAGCAATAAACTCTAAACCTAACCCTAAACCTAACCCAAAACATAACCCAAACCGAAACCCTCACCCTAACCTTAACCCTAACCCTAATCCTAACCCTAACCCTAACCCTAATCCTAGTACTAACCCTAACCCTACCCCTAACCGTAACCCTAACCTTAACCCTTACCCAAACCCAAACTCTAAACCTAAATCTAATCGGAAACCTAACCCTAACCCTAACCTTAACCCTAACCGAAACACTAATCCTAAACCTAACCCTAGCCCTAATGCTAACCCTAAACCTAATTCAAACTCAAACCCTAACCCTAATCCTAACCCGAACCGAAACCCTAACCCTAACCCTAAACCTAACCCAAAAGATAACCCACACCGAAACCCTAACCCTAACCCAAACCCACACCGTAACCCTAACCATAACCCAAAACCTAACATTAACCCGAATCCTACCCTTAAACCCTAACCCTAACCCTAACCATAACCCAAACCTAAAGCCTAACCCTAACCATAACCCTAATCCAACCCCTAACCCTAACCGTAACTCTAACATAAACCCTAACCTAATCCTAACCCTAAACCAAACCCAAACCCTAACACTAACCCTAACTCTAACCCAAATCCTAACCTAACCCTAACCCTAACCCTAACTCAAAACCTAAATCTAACACTAACCCAAACCCTAACCCTAACCCAAACCTAAACCATAACCCAAATACTAACCCTAATCCTAACCCTAACCCTAACCCTCATCCTTATCCTAACCCGAACCCTAACCCTTACCCTTACCCAAACCCAAACCCTAAAACTAACCCTAATCCCAACCCTAACCATAACCCTAAACCTAACCGTAACCCTAACCCTAACCCAAAACCTAACCCTCACCCTAACTCTAACCCAAACCCGAAACCTAACCCTAACCCTAACCCAAACCCCAACTCTAACCCTAACCCTAACCCTAACCAAAAGCCTAACCCTAACGCTAATCCTAACCCTAATGCTAACCCTAAACCTAACCCTAAAACTAACCCTACTCCTAACCCTAACCCTAACACAAACCCTAACACTAACCCTAACCCTAACCTTAACCCTAAATCAAACCCTAACCCTAACCCTAACCCGAACCCAAACCCTAACCCTAAACCTAACCCTAACTGAAATACTTATCCTAAACCTAACCCTAACCCTAATGCTAAGTCTAAAACTAATTCAAACTCAAACCCTAACCCTAATCCTAACCCAACCCAAACCCTAACCCTAACCCTAAAACTAACCCAAAACATAACCCAAACCGAAACCTTAACCCTAACCCTAAACCTAACCCTAATCCTAACCCTAACCCTAACCCTAATCCTAGTCCTAACCCTAACCCTAACCCTAACCCTAACCCTAACCTTAACCCTTGCCCAAACCCAAACTCTAAACCTAACTGTAATCGGAACCCTAACGCTAAACCTAATCCTATCCCTAACCCTAACCATAACCCTAGTTCAATACCTCTCCCTAACCCTAACCCTAACCCAACCCGAAAGCAAACCATAACCCTAACCCTAACCCTAATCTTAGTCCTAACCCTAACCCTAACCCTAACCCTAACCCTAACCCTAACCTAACCCAAAACCTAACCCTAACTCAAACCCTAACTCTAACACTAACCCAAACCCTAACCCTAACCCTAACCCAAACCATAACCAAATAATAACCCTAATCCTAACCCTAACCCTAACCCTGATCCTTATCCTAACCCTAACCCTAACCGTAACCCTAACCGTAACCCTAATTCTAACCCTAACCCTAATCCTAACAGAAAACCTAACCCAAACCCTAACCCTAACCATAATCTTAACACTAACCCTATCCCTAACACTAACCGAGATTCAAACCTTACCCTAAACCAAAACCTAACCCTAACCCTAACCCTAACCCAAAACCTAACCCTAACCCTAATCCTAACCATAATGCTAACCCTAAACCTAACTCAAACTCAAACCCTAACTCTAAGCCAAACCCTAACCCAAACCCTAAACCTAACCCTAACCCTAACCCTAACCCTAACCCTAACCTTAACCCTAAATCAAACCCTAACCCTAACCCTAACCCTAACCCGAACCCAAACACTAACCCTAACCCTAATCCTAACTGAAATACTTATCCTAAACCTAACCCTAACCCTAATGCTAACTCTAAACCTAATTCAAACTCAAACCCTAACCCTAATCCTAACCCAACCCAAACCCTAACCCTAACCCTAAAACTAACCCAAAACATAACACAAACCGAAACCGTAACCCTAACCCTAAACCTAACCCTAATCCTAACCCTAACCCTAACCCTAATCCTAGTCCTAACCCTAACCCTAACCCTAACCCTAACCCTAACCTTAACCCTTACCCAAACCCAAACTCTAAACCTAACTCTAATAGGAACCCTAACCCTAAACCTAATCCTAACCCTAACCCTAACCATAACCCTAATCCAACACCTCACCCTACCCCTAACTCTAACCGAGTGCCTAACCTAACCCTTACTCTAATGCAAACCCAATCCCTAACCCTAACCCTATCTCTAACCCAAACCCTAACCTAACCCTAAACCTAACCCTAACTCTAACCCTAACTCTAGCACTAACGCAAACCCTAACCCTATCACTAACCCAAACCATAACCCAAATAATAACCCTAATCCTAACCCTAACCCTAACCCTCATCCTTATTCTAACCCTAACCCTAACCCTAAACCTAACCCTAACCCTAATTCTAACCCTAACCCTAACCCTAACCCTAACCCTAACCTTACCCTAACCTTAACCCTTACCCAAACCCAAACTCTAAACCTAACTCTAATCGGAACCCTAACCCTAACCCTAATCCTAACCCTAACCCTAAACATAACCCTAATTCAATACCTCACCCTAACCCTAACTCTAACCCAAACCCTAACCTAACCCTAACTCGAAAACAAACCCTAACCCTAACCCTACCCCTAACAGTAACCCTAACCCAAACCCTAACCCTAACCCTAACCCTAAACCTAAACCTAACCCTAACTCAAACCCTAACTCTAACACTAATCCAAACCCTTACCCTAACCCTAACCCAAACCATAACCCAAATAATAAACCTAATTCAAACCCTAACCCTAACCATCATCCTTATCCTAACCCTAACCCTAACCCTAACCTTAACAGTAACCCTAATTGTAAACCTAACCCTAACACTAACCCTAACGCTGAGCCTAACACTAACGCATACCCAAACCCTAATCATAACACAAAACCTAACCCTAATCCTAACCCTAACTGTAACCCTAGTCCTAACGCTAACCGTAACCCTAACCCTAACCCTAACCCTAACCCTAACCCTAACCCAAACCATAACCCTAACACTAATCCTAACCCTAATGCTAACCCTAAACCTAACCCTAACACTAACCCTAGTCCTAACCCTAACCCTAACACAAACCCTAACACTAACCCTAACCCTAACCCTAACCCTAAATCAAACCCTAACCCTCAACCTAACCCTAACCCTAAACCTAACTGAAACACTTATCCTAAACCTAACCCTAACCCTAATGCTAACCCTAAACCTAATTCAAACTCAAACCCTAACCCTAATCCTAACCCTAACCATAGCAATAAACTCTAACCCTAACCCTAAACCTAACCCAAAACATAACCCAAACCGAAACCCTAACCCTAACCTTAACCCTAACCCTAATCCTAACCCTAACCCTAACCCTAATCCTAGTACTAACCCTAACCCTACCCCTAACCGTAACCCTAACCTTAACCCTTACCCAAACCCAAACTCTAAACCTAAATCTAATCGGAAACCTAACCCTAACCCTAACCTTAACCCTAACCGAAACACTAATCCTAAACCTAACCCTAGCCCTAATGCTAACCCTAAACCTAATTCAAACTCAAACCCTAACCCTAATCCTAACCCGAACCGAAACCCTAACCCTAACCCTAAACCTAACCCAAAAGATAACCCACACCGAAACCCTAACCCTAACCCAAACCCACACCGTAACCCTAACCATAACCCAAAACCTAACATTAACCCGAATCCTACCCTTAAACCCTAACCCTAACCCTAACCATAACCCAAACCTAAAGCCTAACCCTAACCATAACCCTAATCCAACCCCTAACCCTAACCGTAACTCTAACATAAACCCTAACCTAATCCTAACCCTAAACCAAACCCAAACCCTAACACTAACCCTAACTCTAACCCAAATCCTAACCTAACCCTAACCCTAACCCTAACTCAAAACCTAAATCTAACACTAACCCAAACCCTAACCCTAACCCAAACCTAAACCATAACCCAAATACTAACCCTAATCCTAACCCTAACCCTAACCCTCATCCTTATCCTAACCCGAACCCTAACCCTTACCCTTACCCAAACCCAAACCCTAAAACTAACCCTAATCCCAACCCTAACCATAACCCTAAACCTAACCGTAACCCTAACCCTAACCCAAAACCTAACCCTCACCCTAACTCTAACCCAAACCCGAAACCTAACCCTAACCCTAACCCAAACCCCAACTCTAACCCTAACCCTAACCCTAACCAAAAGCCTAACCCTAACGCTAATCCTAACCCTAATGCTAACCCTAAACCTAACCCTAAAACTAACCCTACTCCTAACCCTAACCCTAACACAAACCCTAACACTAACCCTAACCCTAACCTTAACCCTAAATCAAACCCTAACCCTAACCCTAACCCGAACCCAAACCCTAACCCTAAACCTAACCCTAACTGAAATACTTATCCTAAACCTAACCCTAACCCTAATGCTAAGTCTAAAACTAATTCAAACTCAAACCCTAACCCTAATCCTAACCCAACCCAAACCCTAACCCTAACCCTAAAACTAACCCAAAACATAACCCAAACCGAAACCTTAACCCTAACCCTAAACCTAACCCTAATCCTAACCCTAACCCTAACCCTAATCCTAGTCCTAACCCTAACCCTAACCCTAACCCTAACCCTAACCTTAACCCTTGCCCAAACCCAAACTCTAAACCTAACTGTAATCGGAACCCTAACGCTAAACCTAATCCTAACCCTAACCCTAACCATAACCCTAATTCAATACCTCACCCTAACCCTAACCCTAACCCAACCCGAAAGCAAACCATAACCCTAACCCTAACCCTAATCTTAGTCCTAACCCTAACCCTAACCCTAACCCTAACCCTAACCCTAACCTAACCCAAAACCTAACCCTAACTCAAACCCTAACTCTAACACTAACCCAAACCCTAACCCTAACCCTAACCCAAACCATAACCAAATAATAACCCTAATCCTAACCCTAACCCTAACCCTGATCCTTATCCTAACCCTAACCCTAACCGTAACCCTAACCGTAACCCTAATTCTAACCCTAACCCTAATCCTAACAGAAAACCTAACCCAAACCCTAACCCTAACCATAATCTTAACACTAACCCTATCCCTAACACTAACCGAGATTCAAACCTTACCCTAAACCAAAACCTAACCCTAACCCTAACCCTAACCCAAAACCTAACCCTAACCCTAATCCTAACCATAATGCTAACCCTAAACCTAACTCAAACTCAAACCCTAACTCTAAGCCAAACCCTAACCCAAACCCTAAACCTAACCCTAACCCTAACGCTAACCCTAACCCTTACCTGAACCCTAAATCAAACCCTAACCCTAACCCTAACCCTAACCCGAACCCAAACACTAACCCTAACCCTAATCCTAACTGAAATACTTATCCTAAACCTAACCCTAACCCTAATGCTAACTCTAAACCTAATTCAAACTCAAACCCTAACCCTAATCCTAACCCAACCCAAACCCTAACCCTAACCCTAAAACTAACCCAAAACATAACACAAACCGAAACCGTAACCCTAACCCTAACCCTACCCCTAATCCTAACCCTAACCCTAACCCTAATCCTAGTCCTAACCCTAACCCTAACCCTAACCCTAACCCTAACCTTACCCCTTACCCAAACCCAAACTCTAAACCTAACTCTAATAGGAACCCTAACCCTAAACCTAATCCTAACCCTAACCCTAACCATAACCCTAATCCAACACCTCACCCTAACCCTAACTCTAACCGAGACCCTAACCTAACCCTAACTCTAAACCAAACCCAAACCCTAACCCTAACCCTATCTCTAACCCAAACCCTAACCTAACCCTAAACCTAACCCTAACTCTAACCCTAACTCTAGCACTAACGCAAACCCTAACCCTATCACTAACCCAAACCATAACCCAAATAATAACCCTAATCCTAACCCTAACCCTAACCCTCATCCTTATTCTAACCCTAACCCTAACCCTAAACCTAACCCTAACCCTAATTCTAACCCTAACCCTAACCCTAACCCTAACCCTAACCTTACCCTAACCTTAACCCTTACCCAAACCCAAACTCTAAACCTAACTCTAATCGGAACCCTAACCCTAACCCTAATCCTAACCCTAACCCTAAACATAACCCTAATTCAATACCTCACCCTAACCCTAACTCTAACCCAAACCCTAACCTAACCCTAACTCGAAAACAAACCCTAACCCTAACCCTACCCCTAACAGTAACCCTAACCCAAACCCTAACCCTAACCCTAACCCTAAACCTAAACCTAACCCTAACTCAAACCCTAACTCTAACACTAATCCAAACCCTTACCCTAACCCTAACCCAAACCATAACCCAAATAATAAACCTAATCCTAACCCTAACCCTAACCTTCATCCTTATCCTAACCCTAACCCTAACCCTAACCTTAACAGTAACCCTAATTGTAAACCTAACCCTAACCCTAACCCTAACCCTAACCCTAACACTAACCCAAACCCAAACCCCAATCTTAACACAAAACCTAACCCTAATCCTAACCCTAACCCCTACCCTAATCCTAACGCCAACCCTAACCCTAACCCTAACCCTAACCCTAACCCTAACCCTAACCCAAACCATAACCCTAACACTAATCCTAACCCTAATGCTAACCCTAAACCTAACCCTAACACTAACCCTAGTCCTAACCCTAACCCTAACACAAACCCTAACACTAACCCTAACCCTAACCCTAACCCTAAATCAAACCCTAACCCTCAACCTAACCCTAACCCTAAACCTAACTGAAACACTTATCCTAAACCTAACCCTAACCCTAATGCTAACCCTAAACCTAATTCAAACTCAAACCCTAACCCTAATCCTAACCCTAACCATAGCAATAAACTCTAACCCTAACCCTAAACCTAACCCAAAACATAACCCAAACCGAAACCCTAACCCTAACCTTAACCCTAACCCTAATCCTAACCCTAACCCTAACCCTAATCCTAGTACTAACCCTAACCCTACCCCTAACCGTAACCCTAACCTTAACCCTTACCCAAACCCAAACTCTAAACCTAAATCTAATCGGAAACCTAACCCTAACCCTAACCTTAACCCTAACCGAAACACTAATCCTAAACCTAACCCTAGCCCTAATGCTAACCCTAAACCTAATTCAAACTCAAACCCTAACCCTAATCCTAACCCGAACCGAAACCCTAACCCTAACCCTAAACCTAACCCAAAAGATAACCCACACCGAAACCCTAACCCTAACCCAAACCCACACCGTAACCCTAACCATAACCCAAAACCTAACATTAACCCGAATCCTACCCTTAAACCCTAACCCTAACCCTAACCATAACCCAAACCTAAAGCCTAACCCTAACCATAACCCTAATCCAACCCCTAACCCTAACCGTAACTCTAACATAAACCCTAACCTAATCCTAACCCTAAACCAAACCCAAACCCTAACACTAACCCTAACTCTAACCCAAATCCTAACCTAACCCTAACCCTAACCCTAACTCAAACCCTAAATCTAACACTAACCCAAACCCTAACCCTAACCCAAACCTAAACCATAACCCAAATACTAACCCTAATCCTAACCCTAACCCTAACCCTCATCCTTATCCTAACCCGAACCCTAACCCTTACCCTTACCCAAACCCAAACCCTAAAACTAACCCTAATCCCAACCCTAACCATAACCCTAAACCTAACCGTAACCCTAACCCTAACCCAAAACCTAACCCTCACCCTAACTCTAACCCAAACCCGAAACCTAACCCTAACCCTAACCCAAACCCCAACTCTAACCCTAACCCTAACCCTAACCAAAAGCCTAACCCTAACGCTAATCCTAACCCTAATGCTAACCCTAAACCTAACCCTAAAACTAACCCTACTCCTAACCCTAACCCTAACACAAACCCTAACACTAACCCTAACCCTAACCTTAACCCTAAATCAAACCCTAACCCTAACCCTAACCCGAACCCAAACCCTAACCCTAAACCTAACCCTAACTGAAATACTTATCCTAAACCTAACCCTAACCCTAATGCTAAGTCTAAAACTAATTCAAACTCAAACCCTAACCCTAATCCTAACCCAACCCAAACCCTAACCCTAACCCTAAAACTAACCCAAAACATAACCCAAACCGAAACCTTAACCCTAACCCTAAACCTAACCCTAATCCTAACCCTAACCCTAACCCTAATCCTAGTCCTAACCCTAACCCTAACCCTAACCCTAACCCTAACCTTAACCCTTGCCCAAACCCAAACTCTAAACCTAACTGTAATCGGAACCCTAACGCTAAACCTAATCCTAACCCTAACCCTAACCATAACCCTAATTCAATACCTCACCCTAACCCTAACCCTAACCCAACCCGAAAGCAAACCATAACCCTAACCCTAACCCTAATCTTAGTCCTAACCCTAACCCTAACCCTAACCCTAACCCTAACCCTAACCCTAACCTAACCCAAAACCTAACCCTAACTCAAACCCTAACTCTAACACTAACCCAAACCCTAACCCTAACCCTAACCCAAACCATAACCAAATAATAACCCTAATCCTAACCCTAACCCTAACCCTGATCCTTATCCTAACCCTAACCCTAACCGTAACCCTAACCGTAACCCTAATTCTAACCCTAACCCTAATCCTAACAGAAAACCTAACCCAAACCCTAACCCTAACCATAATCTTAACACTAACCCTATCCCTAACACTAACCGAGATTCAAACCTTACCCTAAACCAAAACCTAACCCTAACCCTAACCCTAACCCAAAACCTAACCCTAACCCTAATCCTAACCATAATGCTAACCCTAAACCTAACTCAAACTCAAACCCTAACTCTAAGCCAAACCCTAACCCAAACCCTAAACCTAACCCTAACCCTAACCCTAACCCTAACCCTAACCTTAACCCTAAATCAAACCCTAACCCTAACCCTAACCCTAACCCGAACCCAAACACTAACCCTAACCCTAATCCTAACTGAAATACTTATCCTAAACCTAACCCTAACCCTAATGCTAACTCTAAACCTAATTCAAACTCAAACCCTAACCCTAATCCTAACCCAACCCAAACCCTAACCCTAACCCTAAAACTAACCCAAAACATAACACAAACCGAAACCGTAACCCTAACCCTAAACCTAACCCTAATCCTAACCCTAACCCTAACCCTAATCCTAGTCCTAACCCTTACCCTAACCCTAACCCTAACCCTAACCTTAACCCTTACCCAAACCCAAACTCTAAACCTAACTCTAATAGGAACCCTAACCCTAAACCTAATCCTAACCCTAACCCTAACCATAACCCTAATCCAACACCTCACCCTAACCCTAACTCTAACCCAGACCCTAACCTAACCCTAACTCTAAACCAAACCCAAACCCTAACCCTAACCCTATCTCTAACCCAAACCCTAACCTAACCCTAAACCTAACCCTAACTCTAACCCTAACTCTAGCACTAACGCAAACCCTAACCCTATCACTAACCCAAACCATAACCCAAATAATAACCCTAATCCTAACCCTAACCCTAACCCTCATCCTTATTCTAACCCTAACCCTAACCCTAAACCTAACCCTAACCCTAATTCTAACCCTAACCCTAACCCTAACCCTAACCCTAACCTTACCCTAACCTTAACCCTTACCCAAACCCAAACTCTAAACCTAACTCTAATCGGAACCCTAACCCTAACCCTAATCCTAACCCTAACCCTAAACATAACCCTAATTCAATACCTCACCCTAACCCTAACTCTAACCCAAACCCTAACCTAACCCTAACTCGAAAACAAACCCTAACCCTAACCCTAACCCTAACAGTAACCCTAGCCCAAACCCTAACCCTAACCCTAACCCTAAAACAAACCCTAACCCTAACTCTAACCCTAACAGTAACCCTAACCCAAACCCTAACCCTAACCCTAATCCTAACCCTAATGCTAACACTAAACCTAACCCTAACACTAACCCTAGTCCTAACCCTAACCCTAACCCTAACCCAAACCCTAACACTAACCCTAAACCTAACCCTAACCCTAAATCAAACCCTAACCCTAACCCTAACCCTAACCCGAACCCAAACCCTAACTGAAACACTAATAATAAACCTAACTATAACCCTAATGCTAAACCTAAACCTAATTCAAACTCAAACCCTAACCCTATTTCTAACCCGAACCCAAACCCTAACCCTAACCCTAAACCTAACCCAAAACATAACCCAAACCGAAACCCTAACCCTAACCCTAACACTAACACTAAACTCTAACCCTAACACTAACCCTAATCATAACCGAAACCTAAACCCAAACCCTAAACCTAATCCTAACCCTAACCCTAACCCTAATCCTAGTCCTTACCTTAACCCTAACCCTAACCCTAACCTTAACCCTTACCCAAACCCAAACTCTAAACCTAACTCTAATCGGAACCCTAACCCTAACCCTAATGCTAACCCTAACCCTAACCATAACCCTAATTCAATACCTCACCCTAACCCTAACTCTAACCCAAACCCTAACCTAACCCTAACTCTAAACCAAACCCAAACCCTAACCCTAACCCTAACCCTAACCCTAAACCCTAACCCTAACACTCATCCTTATCCTAACCCTAACCCTAACCCTAACCATACCCCTAACCCTAATTCTAACCCTAACCCTAAACATAACCCAAAACCTAACCCTAATGCTAACCCTAACCTTCACCCTAAACTTAACACTAACCCTAACCCTAACTCTAACCCAAACCCTAACCTAACCCTAACTCTAAACCAAACCCAAACCCTAACCCTAACCCTGACTGTAACCCAAACCCTAACCTAACCCTAAACCTAACCCTAACTCAAACCCTAACTCTAACACTAATCCAAACCCTAACCCTAACTCTAACCCAAACCATAACCCAAATAATAACCCTAATCCAAACCCTAACCCTAACCTTCATCCTTATCCTAACCCTAACCCTAACCCTAACCTTAACACTAACCCTAATTTTAAACCTAACCCTAACCCTAACCCTAACCCTAACCCTAACCCTAACCCAAACCCAAACCCTAATCTTAACACAAACCCTAACCCTAATCCTAACCCTAACCGTAACCCTAATCCTAACCCTAACCCTAACTCAAACCCTAACCATAACCCTAACCATAACCCAAACCCTAACCCTAACCCTAACCCTAACCCTAACCCAAACCATAACCCTAACACTAATCCTAACCCTAATGCTAACCCTAAACTTAACCCTAACACTAACCCTAGTCCTAACCCTAACCCTAACACAAACCCTAACACTAACCCTAACCCTAACCCTAACCCTAAATCAAACCCTAACCCTCAACCTAACCATAACCCTAAACCTAACTGAAACACTTATCCTAAACCTAACCCTAACCCTAATGCTAACCCTAAACCTAATTCAAACTCAAACCCTAACCCTAATCCTAACCCTAACCATAGCAATAAACTCTAACCCTAACCCTAAACCTAACCCAAAACATAACCCAAACCGAAACCCTAACACAAACCCTAACCCTAACCCTAATCCTAACCCTAACACTAACCCTAATCCTAGTACTAACCCTAACCCTAACCCTAACCCTAACCCTAACCCTAACCTTAACCCTTACCCAAACCCAAACTCTAAACCTAACTCTAATCGGAAACCTAACCCTAACCCTAACCTTAACCCTAACCGAAACACTAATCCTAAACCTAACCGTAACCCTAATTCTAACCCTAAACTATTTTCAAACTCAAACCCTAACCCTAATCCTAAACCGAACCGAAACCCTAACCCTAACCCTAAACCTAACCCAAAAGATAACCCACACCGAAACCCTAACCCTAACCCAAACCCACACCGTAACCCTAACCATAACCCAAACCCTAACACTAACCCTAATCCTACCCTTAAACCCTAACCCTAACCCTAACCATAAGCCAAACCTAAAGCCTAACCCTAACCATAACCCTAATCCAACCCCTAACCCTAACCGTAACTCTAACATAAACCCTAACCTAACCGTAACCCTAAACCAAACCCAAACCCTAACACTAACCCTAACTCTAACCCAAATCCTAACCTAACCCTAACCCTAACCCTAACTCAAAATCTAACTCTAACACAAACCCAAACACTAACCCTAACCCAAACCTAAACCATAACCCAAATACTAACCCTAATCCTAACCCTAACCCTAACCCTCATCCTTATCCTAACCCGAACCCTAACCCTTACCCTTACCCAAACCCAAACCCTAAAACTAACCCTAATCCGAACCCTAACCATAACCCTAATCCTAACCGTAACCCTAACCCTAACCAAAACCTTAACCCTCACCCTAACTCTAACCCAAACCCGAAACCTAACCCTAACCCTAACTCTAACCCTAACCCAAACCCTAACCCAAACCCTAACCCTAACGCTAATCCTAACCCTAATGCTAACCCTAAACCTAACCCTAAAACTAACCCTACTCCTAACCCTAACCCTAACCCGAACCCAAACCCTAACCCTAAACCTAACCCTAACTGAAATACTTATCCTAAAACTAACCCTAACCCTAATGCTAACTCTAAACCTAATTCAAACTCAAACCCTAACCCTAATCCTAACCCAACCCAAACCCTAACCCTAACCCTAAAACTAACCCAAAACATAACCCAAACCGAAACCTTAACCATAACCCTAAACCTAACCCTAATCCTAACCCTAACCCTAACCCTAATCCTAGTCCTAACCCTAACCCTAAACCTAACCCTAACCCTAACCTTAACCCTTACCCAAACCCAAACTCTAAACCTAACTGTAATCGGAACCCTAACCCTAAACCTAATCCTAACCCTAACCCTAACCCTAACCCAAACCCTAACACTAACCCTAACCCTAACCCTAACCCTAACCCTAAACCTAATCCTAACCCTAACCCTAACCATAACCCTAACCCAACACCTCACCCTAACCCTAACTCTAAACCAAACCCAAACCCTAACCCTAACCCTATCTCTAACCCAAACCCTAACCTAACCCTAACCCTAACCCTAACTCAAACCCTAACTCTAACAGTAACCCAAACCCTAACTCTAACACTAACCCAAACCATAACCCAAATAATAACCCTAATCCTACCCCTAACCCTAACCCTCATCCTTATTCTAACCCTAACCCTAACCCTAACCCTAACCCTTACCCTAACCCAAACACAAACCCTAATCTTAACACAAACCCTAACCCTAATCCTAACCCTAACCCTAACCCTCACCCAATCCCTAACCCTAACCCTAACCCTAACCCTAAAACAAACCCTAACCCTAACCCTAACCCTAACCCTAACCCAACCCCTAACCCTAACCCTAATCCTAACCCTAATGCTAACACTAAACCTAACCCTAACACTAACCCTAGTCCTAACCCTAACCCTAACCCAAACCCTAACACTAACCCTAAACCTAACCCTAACCCTAAATCAAACCCTAACCCTAACCTTAACCCTAACCCGAACCCAAACCCTAACTGAAACACTAATCCTAAACCTAACTATAACCCTAATGCTAACCCTAAACCGAATTCAAACTCAAACCCTAACCCTATTTCTAACCCGAACCCAAACCATAACTCTAACCCAAAACATAACCCAAATGGAAACCCTAACCCTAACCCTAACACTAACACTAAACCCTAACCTTAAAACTAACCCTAACCATAACCGAAACCTAAACCCAAACCCTAAACCTAATCCTAACCCTAACCCTAACCCTAATCCTAGTCCTTACCTAACCCTAACCCTAACACTAACCTTAACCCTTACCCAAACCCAAACTCTAAACCTAACTCTAATCGGAACCCTAACCCTAACCCTAATCCTAACCCTAACCCTAACCATAACCCTAACCCAAACCCACACCGTAACCCTAACCCTAACCAAAACCCTAACACTAACCCTAATCCTACACTTAAACCCTAACCCTAACCCTAACCATAACCCAAACCTAAAGCCTAACCCTAACCATAACCCTAATCCAACCCCTAACCCTAACCCTAACTCTAACATAAACCCTAACCTAACCCTAACCCTAACCCTAAACCTAGTCCTAACCCTACCCCTAACCCTAACCCTCAACCTAAACTTAACCCTTACCCAAACCCAAACTCTAAACCTAACTCTAATCGGAACCCTAACCCTAACCCTAATCCTAACCCTAACCCTAACCCTAACCCTAAACCTAACCTTAACCCTTACCCAAACCAAAACTCTAAACCTAACTCTAATCGGAACCCTAACCGTAACCCTAATCCTAACCCTAACCCTAACCA
This sequence comes from Eospalax fontanierii, assembly GCA_035773235.1. NCBI lineage: Eukaryota > Metazoa > Chordata > Mammalia > Rodentia > Spalacidae > Eospalax > Eospalax fontanierii. The sequence goes on along the minus strand of CM069551.1, from coordinate 3,404,970 downwards.
TAACCCTAATCCAACACCTCACCCTAACCCTAACTCTAACCAAAACCCTAATCTAACCCTAACTCTGAACCAAACCCAAACCCTAACCCTAACCCTAAATCTAACCCAAAACCCAATGTAAGCCTAAACCTAACCCTAACTCAAACCCTAACTCTAACACTAACCCAAACCCTTAACCTAACCATAACCCTAATCCAACACCTCAACCTAACCCTAACTCTAACCCAAACCCTAACCAAACCCTAACTCTAAACCAAACCCAAACCGTAACCCTAACACTGACTCTAACCCAAACCCTAACCATAACCCTAACCCTAAACCTAACCCTAATCCTAACCCTAACCGTAACCCTAACCCTAACCCTAACCCTAACCCAAACCCTAACCCTAACCCTAATCCTAACCCAAACCCTAACCCTAACCCTAACCCTAACTCAAACCCTAACCATAACCCTAACCCTAACCCAATCCCTTACCCTAACCCTAACCCTAACCCAAACCCTAACCCTAACCCTAATCCTAACCCTAATGCTAACCCTAAACCTAACCCTAACACTAACCCTAGTCCTAACCCTAACCCTAACCCAAACCCTAACACTAACCCTAACCCTAACCCTAACCCTAACCCTAAATCAAACCCTAACCCTCACCTAACCCTAACCCTAACCCTAACCCTAACCCTAAACCTAACCTTAACCGTTACCCAAACCCAAACTCTAAACCTAACTCTAATCGGAACTCTAACCGTAACCCTAATCTTAACCCTAACCCTAACCATAACCCTAATCCAACACCTTACCCTAACCCTAACTCTAACCCAAACCCTAAACCTAAGCCTAACTCAAAACCTAATTCTAACACTAACCCAAATCCTAACCCTAACCCTAACCCAAACCATAACCCAAATAATAATCCTAATCCTAACCCTAACCCTAAACCTCATCCTTATCCTAAACCTAACCCTAAACCTAAACTTAACACTAACCCTAATTCTAAACCTAACCCTAACCTTAACCCTAACCCTAACCCAAACCCAAACCCTAATCTTAACACAAACCCTAACCCTAATCCTAACCCTACCTGTAACCCTAACCCTAACCCTAACCCAAACCCTAACCCTAACCCTAATCCTAACCCAAACCCTAACCCTCACCCTAACCCTAACCCAAACCCTAACCCTAACCCTAACCCTAACCCTAACACAAACCCTAACCCTAACCCTAATCCTAACCCTAATGCTAACCCTAAACCTAACCCTAACACTAACCCTAGTCCTAACCCTAACCCTAACCCAAACCCTAACACTAACCCTAAACCTAACCCTAACCCTAAATCAAACCCTAAACCTAAACCTAACCCAAACCCAAACCCTAATCCTAACCCAAACCCTAACCCTAACCCTAACCCTAACCCTAACCCTAACCCAAACCCTAACCCTAACCCTAACCCTACCCCTAAACCTAACCCTAACCCTAACTCAAACCCTAACCCTAACCCTAACCCGAACCCGAACCCAAACCCTAACCCTAACCCTAAACCTAACCCTAACACTACTCCTAAACCAAACCCTAAATCTAACCCTAACCCTAAACCTAATCCTAACTCTAAACCTAACCCTAACCCTAACCCAAACACTAACACTAACACTAAGCTTAACGCTAACACTAACACAAAACCTAACGCTAACACTAACCCTAATTCTAACTAAAACCCAAACCCTAACACTAACCCTAACCCAAACCCTAATAATAACCCTAAACCTAAACCTAACCCCTAATCCTAAACCTAACCCTAACCCAAACCCTAACCCTAACCCTAACCTAACCAAATCACTAATCCTAAACCTTACCCTAACACTAATGCTAACCCTAAACCTAATTCAAACTCAAACCCTAACCCTAATCCTAACCCGAACCGAAACCCTAACCCTAACCCCAAACCTAACCCAAAACATAACCCACACTGAAACCCTAACCCTAACCGTAACCCTAACCAAAACCCACACCGTAAGCCTAACCCTAACCCAAACCCTAACACTAACCCTAATCCTAAACCAAACCCTAACCCTAACCCTAACCCTAACTCAAACCCTAACCATAACCCTAACCCTAACCCAAACCCTAACCCTAACCCTAACCCTAACCCTAACCCAAACCCTAACCCTAACCCTAATCCTAACCCTAATGCTAACCCTAAACCTAACCCTAACACTAACCCTAGTCTTAACCCTAACCCTAACCCAAACCCTAACACTAACCCTAACCCTAAAACTAACCCTAAATAAAACCCTAACCCTCACCCTAACCCTAACCCTAACTGAAACACGTATCCTAAACCTAACCCTAACCCTAATGCTAACCCTAAACCTAATACAAACTCAAACCCTAACCCTAATCCTAACCCTAACCCTAACCCTAACCCTAACCCTAACCCTTAACCTAACCCAAAACATAACCCAAACCGAAAACCTA
>CM069551.1:3397500-3400000 GCA_035773235.1 Eospalax fontanierii | reverse complement strand
AACCCAAATTCTAAAACTAACCCTAATCAGAACCCTAACCGTAATCCTAATCCTAACCGTAACCCTAATCCTAACCCAACTCCTAACCCTCACCCTAACTCTAACCCAAACCCGAACCCTAACCCTAACCCCAACCCTAACCCAAATCCTAACCCTAACCCTAACCCTAACCCTAACCCAAACCCTAACACTAATCCAAACCCTAACGCAAAACCGAACCCTAATCCTAACCCTAAACTTAACCCAAAACCTCACCCTAACCCTAACCCTAACCCTAAACCTAACCATAACCCTAACCCTAACCATAAACCAAACCGAAACCTAAACCCTAAACTTTACCCTAATCATAACTCAAACCCTAACCCTAACCCAAATCCAAACCCTAAACAATACACTAACCCTAGCCCTAACACTAACCCAAATTCAAACCTAAGCCTAACCCTAACCCAAAACATAACACTAATCCTAACCCTAACCCTAACCCTAACCCTAACCCAAACCCGAACCCTAACCCTAACAGTAACCCAAACCCTAACCCTAGCCCTAACCCAAACACAAACCCTAATCTTAACACAAACCCTAACCCTAATCCTAACCCTAACCGTAACCCTAACCCTAAACCTAACCCAAACCCTAACCCTAACCCTAATCCTAACCCAAACCCTAACCCTAACCCTAACCCTAACCCTAACCCAAACCCTAACCCTAACCCTATCCCTAACCCAAACCCTAACCCTAACCTTAACCCTAACCCAAACCCTAACCCTAACCCAAACCCTAACCCTAACCCTAACCCTAACCCTAACCCTAACCCAAACCCTAACCCTAACCCTAACCCTACCCCTAACCCTAACCCTAACCCTAACTCAAACCCTAACCCTAACCCAAACCCGAACCCAAACCCAAACCCTAATCCTAACCCTAAACCTAACCCAAACCCTAAATCTAACCCTAACCCTAAACCTAATCCTAACTTTAAACCTAACCCTAACCCTAACCCAAACGCTAACACTAACACTAAGCTTAACCCTAACACTAACACAAAACCTAACCCTAACACTAACCCTAATTCTAACTAAAACCCACACCCTAACACTAACCCTAACCCAAAACCTAAGCATAACCCTAAACCTAAACCTAACCCTAATCCTAACCCTAACCCTAACCCTAACCCAAACCCTAACCCTAAGCCTAACCCTAACCAAAGCACTAGACCTAAACCTTACCCTAACCCTAATGCTAACCCTAAACCTAATTCAAACTCAAACCCTAACCCTAATCCTAACCCGAACCGAAACCCTAACCCTAACCCTAAACCTAACCCAAAACATAACCCACACCGAAACCCTAACCCTAACCCTAACCCTTACAAAAACCCACACCGTAAGCCTAAACCTAACCCAAACCCTAACACTAACCCTAATCCTAACCCAAACCCTAACCCTAACCCTAACCCTATCTCAAACCCTAACCATAAGCCTAACCCTAACCCAAACCCTAACACTAACCCTAAACCTAAACTAAACGCTAACCCTAACCCTAATCCTAAGCCTAATGCTAACCCTAAACCTAACCCTAACACTAACCCTAGTCTTAACCCTAACCCTAACCCAAACCCTAACACTAACCCTAACCCTAACCTTAACCCTACATCAAACCCTAACGCTCACCCTAACCCTAACCCTAACCCTAACCCTAACTGAAACACTTATCCTAAACCTAACCCTAACCCTAATGCTAACCCTAAACCTAATTCAAACTCAAATCCTAACCCTAATCCTAACCCTAACCCCAACCCTAACCCTAACCCTAAACCTAACCCAAAACATAACCCAAACCGAAACCCTAACCCTATCCCTAACCCTAACCCTAATCCTAACCCTAACCCTAAACCTAATCCTAGTACTAACCCTAACCCTAACCCTAACCCTAACCCTAACCTTAACCCTTACCCTAACCCAAACTCTAAACCTAACTCTAATCGGAACCGTAACCCTAACCCTAACCCGAACCCTAACCGAAACACTAATCCTAAACCTAACCCTAACCCTAATGCTAACCCTAAACCTAATTCAAACTCAAACTCTAACCCTAATCCTAACCTGAACCGAAACCCTAACCCTAACCCTAAACCTAACCCAAAACATAACCCACACGGAAACCCTAACCCTAACGCTAACCCTAACCCAAACCCACACCGTAACCCTAACCCTAAACCAAACCCTAACACTAACCCTAATCCTACCCTTAAACCCTAACCCTAACCCTAACCTTAACCCAAACCTAAAGCCTAACCCTAACCATAACCCTAATCCAACCCCTAACCCTAACCCTAACTGTAACATAAACCCTAACCTAACCCTAACCCTAACCCTAATCCTAGTCCTAACCCTACCCCTAACCCTAACCCTAAACCTAAACTTAACCCTTACCCAAACCCAAACTCTAAACCTAACTCTAATCGGAACCCTAACCCTAACCCTAATCCTAACCCTAACCC
>CM069551.1:3390000-3395000 GCA_035773235.1 Eospalax fontanierii | reverse complement strand
CTAACCCAAAACATAACCCAAACCGAAACCCTAACCCTAAATCTAATCCTAACCCTAAACCCTAACCCTAACACAAACCCTAACCATAACCGCAACCTAAACTCAAACCCTAACCCTAATCCTAACCCTAACCCTAACCCTAATCCTAGTCCTAACCCTAACCCTAACCCTAACCCTAACCCTAACCCTAACCTGAACCCTTACCCAAACCCAAACTCTAAACCTAACTCTAATGGGAACCCTAACCCTAACCCTAATCCTAACCCTAACCCTAACCATAACCCTAATCCAACACCTCACCCTAACCCTAACTCTAACCCAAACCCTAACCTAAAACTAACTCTAAACCAAACCGAAACCCTAACCCTAACCCTAACTCTAACCCAAACCCTAACCTAACCTTAACCTAACCCTAACTCAAAACCTAACTCTAACACTAACCCAAACCCTAACCGTAAACCTAACCCAAACCATAACCCCAATAATAACACTGATCCTAACCCTAACCCTAACCCTCATCCTTATCCTAACCCTAACCCTAAGGCTAACCCTAACCCTAACCCTAATTTTAACCCTAACCCTAACCCTTACCAAAAACCTAACCCTAACCCTAACCCTAACCCTAATCTTAACACTAACCCTAACCCTAACACTCACCCAGATTCAAACCTAACCCTAACCCAAACACTAACCCTAACCCTAACCCAACCCTAACCCTTACCCTAATCCTACCCCTAATGCTAACCCTAAACCCAACTCAAACTCAAACCCTAACCCTAAACCTAACCCTAACCCAAACCCTAACCGTAACTCTAACGCTAACCCTAAATAAAACCCTAACACTAACCCAACCCGAATGCAAAACCTAACCCTAACACGAAACTTAACCGAAAACGTACACCTAACTGTAATCCTAAACCAAAACCGAACCCTAACCCTAACCCTAACCCTAACCCTAACCCTAACGCACACGCTAACCCTAACCCTAACCCAAAACCTAAACCTAACCCTAAACCTAACCCTAACCCTAACCCAAAAACTAACCCTAAACCTAACCCTAAGCCAAACCCTAACCCTAACCCTTATTCTAACCCATACCCAAACCCTAACCCTAACCCTAACACTGACCCAAACCCTAACCCTAACCCTAACCCTAACCCTAACCCTATTCCTAACACTAATCCTAACCCTAACCCAAACCCGAAAACTAACACTAACCCAAACCTTAACACTAACCCTAACCCTAACCCTAAACCTAACCCAAACACAAACCCTAAACTTAACCATAATCGTAACCCTAACCCTAACCCTAATCCTAACCCTAACCCAAACTCTAACACTAACCCTAACCCAAACCCTTATAATAACCCTAAACCTAAACCTAACCCCTAATCCTAACCCTAACCCTAACCCAAACCCTAACCCTAACCGAAACACTAATCCTAAACCTAACCCTAACCCTAATGCTAACCCTAAACCTAATTCAAACTCAAACCCTAACCCTAATCCTAACCCGAACCGAAACCCTAACCCTAACCCTTATCCTAACCCAAAACATAACCCACTCCCTAACGCTATCCCTAACCCTAACCCAAACCCACACCGTAAGCCTAACCCTAACCCAAACCGTAACACTAACCCTAATCCTACCCTTAAACCCTAACCCTAACCCTAACCATAACCCAAAACTAAAGAATAACCCTAACCCTAATCCTAAACCTAACCCTAACCATAACCCTAATCCAACCCATAACCCTAACCCTAACTCTAACCCAAACCCTAACCTAACACTAACGCTAACCCAAACCCAAACCCTAACCCTAACCCTAACTCTAACCCAAATCCTAACCTAACCCTAACCCTAACCCTAACTCAAAACCTAACTCTAACACTAACCCAAACCCTAAACCTAACCCAAACCTAAACCATAACCCAACACTAACCCTAATCCTAACCCTAACCCTAACCCTCATCCTTATCCTAACCCTAACCCTAACCCTTACCCTTACACAAACCCAAACCCTAAAACTAACCCTAATCCGAACCCTAACCGTAATCCTAATCCTAACCGTAACCCTAACCCTAACCCAACCCCTAACCCTCACCCTAACTGTAACCCAAAGCCGAACCCTAACCCTAACCCTAACCCAAATCCTAACCCTAAACCTAACCCTAAACTTAACCCAAACCCTAACCCTAACCCTAACCCTAACCCTAAACCTAACCATAACCCAAACCCTAACCATAAACATAACCCAAACCTAAACCCTAAACTTTACCCTAATCGTAACTCAAACCCTAACCCTAACCCAAATCCAAACCGTAAACTTTACACTAACCCTAGCCCTAACACTAACCCAAATTCAAACCTAAGCCTAACCCTAACCCAAACCCTAACCCTAATCCATACCCTAACCCTAACCCTAACCCTAACCCTAACCCAAACCCGAACCCCAACCATAACCCTAACCCAAACCCTAACCCTAACCCTAACCCTAAACTAAACCCTAACCCTAACCTTAACCCTAAACCAAACCCTAATCCTAACCCTAACGCTAACATTAACCCTAACCGAAAACCTAAACCTAACCCTACTCCAAACCCTAACCCTAACCCTTACCCTTACCCAAACCCAAACCCTAAAACTAACCCTAATCCAAACACTAACCCTAACCCTAATCCTAACCGTAACCCTAACCCTAAACCAAACCCTAACCTTCACCATAACTCTAACCCAAATCCGACTCTAACCCTAACCCTAACCCAAATCCTAACCCGAAACCTAACCCTAACCCTAACCCAAACCCTAACCCTAACCCAAAACCTAACCCTAACCCAAACCCTAAACTTAAACCTAACGCCAACCCTAACCATAACCCTAACCCTAACCCTAATGCTAAACCTAACCATAACCCTAACCCTAACCCTAAACCTAACCAAAACTAAACCCTAACCCAAACCCTAATCCTAACACTAACCCTAACACTAACCCTAACCAAAAACCTAAACCCTAACCCTACTCCTAACGCTAACCCTAACCCTAACACAAACCCTAACCCCAAATGTAACCTTAACCCAAACCCTAACCCTAACCTTAACCCAAACCCAAACCCTAATCTTAACACAAACCCTAACCCTAATCCTAACCCTAACCCTAACCCTAACCCAAACGCTAACCCTAACCCTAACCCTAACCCAAACCTTAACCCTAAACCTAACCCTAACCCTAACCAAAACCCTAACCCTAACCCTAACCCTAACCCTAAATCAAGCCCTAAACCTAACCCTAACCCTAACCCGAACCCAAACCCTAACCCTAACCCTAACCCTAACTGTAACACTAATCCTAAACCTAACCCTAACCCTAATGCTGGCCCTAGACCTAGGTCCAATTCACACCCTCACCCTGACCCAAAACCTAACCTAAAACATAACCCACACCGACACCCTTACCCTAAACCTACACCTAACCCTAAACCCTAACCCTACCACTTACGCTAACCATAACCCAAACCTAAAACCAAAACCTAACCCTAATAAAAACCCTAACCCTAACCCTAATCCTAGTCCTAACCCTAACCCTAACCCTAACCCTAACCCTAAACCTAACCTTAACCCTTACCCAAACCCAAACTCTAAACGTAAGTCTAATCGGAACCCTAACCTTAACCCTAATCCTAACCCTAACCCTAACCATAACCCTAATCCTAGTCCTAACAATAACCCTAACCCTAACCCTAACCCTAAACCTAACCTTAACCCTTACCGAAAACCAAACTCTAAACCTAACTCAAATCGGAGCCCTAACCCTAACCCTAATCCTAACCCTAACCCTAACCAGAGCCCTAATCCAACTCCTAACCCTAACCCTAAATCTAACCCAAACCATAACCTAACCCTAACTCTAAACCAAACCCAAACCCTACCCCTAACCCTAACTCAAACCCAAACCCCAATGTAAGCCTAAACCTAACCCTAACTCTAACACTAACCCAAACCCTTAACCTAACCATAACCCTAATCCAACACCTCAACCTAACCCTAACTCTAACCCAAACCCTAACCAAACCCTAACTCTAAACCAAACCCAAACCGTAACCCTAACACTGACTCTAACCCAAACCCTATCCATAACCCTAACCCTAACCCTAACCCTAATCCTAACCCTAACCGTAACCCTAACCCTAACCCTAACCCTAACCCAAACCCTAACCCTAACCCTAATCCTAACCCAAACCCTAACCCTAACCCTAACCCTAACTCAAACCCGAACCATAACCCTAACCCTAACCCAATCCCTAACCCTAACCCTAACCCTAACCCTAACCCAAACCCTAACCCTAACCCTAATCCTAACCCTAATGCTAACCCTAAACCTAACGCTAACACTAACCCTAGTCCTAACCCTAACCCTAACCCAAACCCTAACACTAACCCTAACCCTAACCCTAACCCTAAATCAAACCCTAACCCTCACCTAACCCTAACCCTAACCCTAACCCTAAGCCTAAACCTAACCTTAACCGTTACCCAAACCCAAACTCTAAACCTAACTCTAATCGGAACTCTAACCGTTACCCTAATCCTAACCCTAACACTAACCATAACCCTAATCCAACACCTCACCCTAACCCTAACTCTAACCCAAACCCTAAACCTAAGCCTAACTCAAAACCTAATTCTAACACTAACCCAAATCCTAACCCTAACCCTAACTCAAACCATAACCCAAATAATAATCCTAATCCTAACCCTAACCCTAACCCTCATCCTTATCCTAACCCTAACCCTAACCCTAACCTTAACACTAACCCTAACCCTAAACCTAACCATAACCTTAAACCTAACCCTAACCCAAAACCAAACCCTAATCTTAACACAAACCCTAACCCTAAACCTAACCCTAACCGTAACCCTAACCCTAACCCTAACCCAAACCCTAACCCTAACCCTAATCCTAACCCAAACCCTAACCCTAACCCTAACCCTAACACAAACCC
>CM069551.1:3382500-3385000 GCA_035773235.1 Eospalax fontanierii | reverse complement strand
ACACTACTCCTAAACCAAACCCTAAATCTAACCCTAACCCTATACCTAATCCTAACTCTAAACCTAACCCTAACCCTAACCCAAACCCTAACACTAACACTAAGCTTAACCCTAACACTAACACAAAACCTAACCCTAACACTAACCCTAATTCTAACTAAAACCCAAACCCTAACACTAACCCTAACCCAAACCCTAATAATAACCCTAAACCTAAACCTAACCCCTAATCCTAACCCTAACCCTAACCCAAACCCTAACCCTAACCTTAACCCTAACCGAAACACTAATCCTAAACCTTACCCTAACCCTAATGCTAACCCTAAACCTAATTCAAACTCAAACCCTAACCCTAATCCTAACCTGAACCGAAACCCTAACCCTAACCCTAAACCTAACCCAAAACATAACCCACACCGAAACCCTAACCCTAACCCTAACCAAAACCCACACCGTAAGCCTGACCCTAACCCAAACCCTAACACTAACCCTAATCCTACACTTAAACCCTAACCCTAACCCTAACCATAAACCAAACTTAAAGCCTAACCCTAACCCTAATCCTAAAACTAACCCTAACCATAACCCTAATCCAACCCATAACCCTAAACCTAACTCTAACCCAAACCGTAACCTAAACCTAACCCTAACCCAAACCCAAACCCTAAAACTAACCCTAACTCTAACCCAAATCCTAACACTAACCCAAACCCTAACCCTAACCCAAACCTAAACCATATCCCAAATTATAACCCTAATCCTAACCCTAACCCTATCCCTCATCCTTATCGTAAACGTAACCCTAACCCTTATCCTTACCCAAACCCAAACTCTAAAACTAACCCTAATCAGAACCCTAACCGTAATCCTAATCCTAACCGTAACCCTAATCCTAACCCAACTCCTAACCCTCACCCTAACTCTAACCCAAACCCGAACCCTAACACTAACCCAAACCCTAACCCTAACCCTAACCCTAACCCTAACCCAAACCCTAACCCGACACCTAATCCAAACCCTAATGCAAAACCAAACCCTAATCCTAACCCTCAACTTAACCCAAAACCTCACCCTAACCCTAACCCTAACCCTAAACCTAACCATAAACCTAACCCTAACCATAAACCAAACCAAAACCTAAACCCTAAACTTTACCCTAATCGTAACTCAAAGCCTAACCCTAACCCAAATCCAAACCCTAAACTATACACTAACCCTAGCCCTAACACTAACCCAAATTCAAACCTAAGCCTAACCCTAACCCAAACCCTAACCCTAATCCTAACCCTAACCCTAACCCTAACCCTAACCCTAACCCTAACCCTAACCCAAAACCTAACACTAATCCTAACCCTAACCCTAACCTTAACCCTAACCCAAACCCGAACCCTAACCCTAACACTAACCCAAACCCTAACCCTAGCCCTAACCCAAACCCTAACCTTAACCTTAACCCTAAACCAAACCCTAATCCTAACCCTAACCCTAACATTAACCCTAATCGAAAATCTAAACCCTAACCCTACTCCTAACCCTAAACCTAACTCTTACCCTTACCCAAACCCAAACCCTAAAACTAACCCTAATCCAAACCCTAACCCTAACCCTAATCCTAACCGTAACCCTAACCCTAACCCAACCCCTAACCCTCAACATAACTGTAACCCAAATCCGACTCTAACCCTAACCCTAACCCAAATCCTAACCCTAACCCTATACCTAATCCTAACTCTAAACCTAACCCTAACCCTAACCCAAACCCTAACACTAACACTAAGCTTAACCCTAACACTAACACAAAACCTAACCCTAACACTAACCCTAATTCTAACTAAAACCCAAACCCTAACACTAACCCTAACCCAAACCCTAATAATAACCCTAAACCTAAACCTAACCCCTAATCCTAAACCTAACCCTAACCCAAACCCTAACCCTAACCCTAACCCTAACCAAAACACTAATCCTAAACCTTACCCTAACCCTAATGCTAACCCTAAACCTAATTCAAACTCAAACCCTAACCCTAATCCTAACCCGAACCGAAACCCTAACCCTAACCCTAAACCTAACCCAAAACATAACCCACACTGAAACCCTAACCCTAACCGTAACCTTAACCAAAACCCATACCGTAAGCCTAACCCTAACCCAAACCCTAACACTAACCCTAATCCTAAACCAAACCCTAACCCTAACCCTAACCCTAACTCAAACCCTAACCATAACCCTAAACCTAACCCAAACCCTAACCCTAACCCTAACCCTAACCCTAACCCTAACCCAAACCCTAACCCTAACCCTAATCCTAACCCTAATGCTAACCCTAAACCTAACCCTAACACTAACCCTAGTCTTAACCCTAACCCTAACCCAAACCCTAACACTAACCCTAACCCTAAAACTAACCCTAAATCAAACCCTAACCCTAACCCTAACCCTAACCCTAACCCTAACCCTAACTGAAACACTTATCCTAAACCTAACCCTAACCCTAATG
>CM069551.1:3370000-3380000 GCA_035773235.1 Eospalax fontanierii | reverse complement strand
CCTAACCCTAACCCTAACCCTAACCCTAACCCAAACCCTAACCCTAATCCAAACCCTAATGCAAAACCAAACCCTAATCCTAACCCTCAACTTAACCCAAAACCTCACCCTAACCCTAACCCTAACCCTAAACCTAACCATAAACCTAACCCTAACCATAAACCAAACCAAAACCTAAACCCTAAACTTTACCCTAATCGTAACTCAAAGCCTAACCCTAACCCAAATCCAAACCCTAAACTATACACTAACCCTAGCCCTAACACTAACCCAAATTCAAACCTAAGCCTAACCCTAACCCAAACCCTAACCCTAATCCTAACCCTAACCCTAACCCTAACCCTAACCCTAACCCTAACCCTAACCCTAACCCAAAACCTAACACTAATCCTAACCCTAACCCTAAACTTAACCCTAACCCAAACCCGAACCCTAACCCTAACACTAACCCAAACCCTAACCCTAGCCCTAACCCAAACCCTAACCTTAACCTTAACCCTAAACCAAACCCTAATCCTAACCCTAACCCTAACATTAACCCTAACCGAAAATCTAAACCCTAACCCTACTCCTAACCCTAAACCTAACCCTTACCCTTACCCAAACCCAAACCCTAAAACTAACCCTAATCCAAACCCTAACCCTAACCCTAATCCTAACCGTAACCCTAACCCTAACCCAACACCTAACCCTCAACATAACTCTAACCCAAATCCTACTCTAACCCTAACCCTAACCCAAATCCTAACCCTAACCCTATACCTAATCCTAACTCTAAACCTAACCCTAACCCTAACCCAAACCCTAACACTAACACTAAGCTTAACCCTAACACTAACACAAAACCTAACCCTAACACTAACCCTAATTCTAACTAAAACCCAAACCCTAACACTAACCCTAACCCAAACCCTAATAATAACCCTAAACCTAAACCTAACCCCTAATCCTAAACCTAACCCTAACCCAAAGCCTAACCCTAACCCTAACCCTAACCAAAACACTAATCCTAAACCTTACCCTAACCCTAATGCTAACCCTAAACCTAATTCAAACTCAAACCCTAACCCTAATCCTAACCTGAACCGAAACCCTAACCCTAACCCTAAACCTAACCCAAAACATAACCCACACTGAAACCCTAACCCTAACCGTAACCTTAACCAAAACCCACACTGTAAGCCTAACCCTAACCCAAACCCTAACACTAACCCTAATCCTAAACCAAACCCTAACCCTAACCCTAACCGTAACTCAAACCCTAACCATAACCCTAAACCTAACCCAAACCCTAACCCTAACCCTAACCCTAACCCTAACCCAAACCCTAACCCTAACCCTAATCCTAACCCTAATGCTAACCCTAAACCTAACCCTAACACTAACCCTAGTCTTAACCCTAACCCTAACCCAAACCCTAACACTAACCCTAACCCTAAAACTAACCCTAAATCAAACCCTAACCCTAACCCTAACCCTAACCCTAACCCTAACGCTAACTGAAACACTAATCCTAAACCTAACCCTAACCCTAATGCTAACCCTAAACCTAATACAAACTCAAACCCTAACCCTAATCCTAACCCTAACCCTAACCCTAACCCTAACCCTAACCCTAAACCTAACCCAAAACATAACCCAAACCGAAACCCTAACCCTAACCCTAACCCTAACCCTAATCCTATCCCTAACCCTAAACCTAATCCTAATACTAACCCTAACCCTAACCCTAACCCTAACCCTAACCTTAACCCTTACACAAACCCGAACTCTAAACCTAACTCTATTCGGAACCCTAACCCGAACCCTAACCCTAACCCTAACCCTAACCGTAACACTAATCCTAAACCTAACCCTAACCCTAATGCTAACAATAAACCTAATTCAAACTCAAACTCTAACCCTAATCCTAACCTGAACCGAAACCCTAACCCTAACCCTAAACCTAACCCAAAACATAACCCACACCGAAACCCTAACCCTAACCCTAACCCTAACCCAAACCCACACCGTAACCCTAACCCTAACCCAAACCCTAACACTAACCCTAATCCTACCCTTAAACCCTAACCCTAACCCTAACCATAACCCAAACCTAAAGCCTAACCCTAACCATAACCCTAATCCAACCCCTAACCCTAATCCTAACTCTAACATAAACCCTAACCTAACCCTAAACCTAACCCTAACCCTAGTCCTAACCCTACCCCTAACCCTAACCCTAAACCTAAACTTAACCCTTACCCAAACCCAAACTCTAAACCTAACTCTAATCGGAACCCTAACCCTAACCCTAACCCTAACCCTAACCCTAACCCTAACCCTAACCCTAACCTTAAACCTAACCTTAACCCTTACCCAAACCAAAACTCTAAACCTAACTCTAATCGAAACCCTACCCGTAACCCTAATCCTAACCCTAACCCTAACCCTAACCATAACCCTAATCCAACACCTCACCCTAACCCTAACTCTAACCCAAACCCTAATCTAACCCTAACTCTGAACCAAACCCAAACCCTAACCCTAACCCTAACTCTAACCCAAACCCTAACCTAACCCTAAAACTAACCCTAACTCAAAACCTAACTCTAACACTAACCCAAATCCTAACCCTAACCCTAACCCAAACCATAACCCAAATAATAACCCTAATCCTAACCCTAACCCTAACCCTCATCCTTATCCTAACCCTAACCCTAACCCTAACCTTAACACTAACCCTAATTCTAAACCAAACCCTAACCTTAACCCTAACCCTAACCCAAACCCAAACCCTAATCTTAACACAAACCCTAACCCTAATCCTAACCCTAACCGTAACCCTAACCCTAACCCTAACCCAAACCCTAACCGTAACCCTAATCCTAACCCAAACCCTAACCCTAACCCTAACCCTAACTCTAACCCAAACCCTAACCCTAACCCTAACCCAAACCCTAACCCTAACCCTAACCCTAACCCTAACCCTAACCCTAACCCTACCCCTAACCCTAACCCTAACCCTATCCCTAACTCAAACCCTAACCCTAACCCTAACCGGAACCCGAACCCAAACCCTAACCCTAAACTTAACCCAAACCCTAAACCTAACCCTAACACTACTCCTAAACCAAACCCTAAATCTAACCCTAACCCTATACCTAATCCTAACTCTAAACCTAACCCTAACCCTAACCCAAACCCTAACACTAACACTAAGCTTAACCCTAAAACTAACACAAAACCTAACCCTAACACTAACCCTAATTCTAACTAAAACCCAAACCCTAACACTAACCCTAACCCAAACCCTAATAATAACCCTAAACCTAAACCTAACCCCTAATCCTAACCCTAACCCTAACCCAAACCCTAACCCTAACCCTAACCCTAACCGAAACACTAATCCTAAACCTTACCCTAACCCTAATGCTAACCCTAAACCTAATTCAAACTCAAACCCTAACCCTAATCCTAACCTGACCCGAAACCCTAACCCTAACCCTAAACCTAACCCAAAACATAACCCACACCGAAACCCTAACCCTAACCCTAACCAAAACCCACACCGTAAGCCTAACCCTAACCCAAACCCTAACACTAACCCTAATCCTACACTTAAACCCTAACCCTAACCCTAACCATAAACCAAACTTAAAGCCTAACCCTAACCCTAATCCTAAAATTAACCCTAACCATAACCCTAATCCAACCCATAACCCTAAACCTAACTCTAACCCAAACCGTAACCTAAACCTAACCCTAACCCAAACCCAAACCCTAAAACTAACCCTAACTCTAACCCAAATCCTAACACTAACCCAAACCCTAACCCTAACCCAAACCTAAACCATAACCGAAATACTAACCCTAATCCTAACCCTAACCCTAACCCTCATCCTTATCGTAAACGTAACCCTAACCGTTATCGTTACCCAAACCCATACTCTAAACCTAAGCCTAATCAGAGCCCTAACCGTGATCCTAATCCTGACCGTAACCCTAATCCTAACCCAACTCCTAACCCTCACCCTAACTCTAACCCAAACCCGAACCCTAACCCTAACCCAAATCCTAACCCTAACCCTAACCCTAACCCTAACCCAAACCCTAACCCTAATCCAAACCCTAATGCAAAACCAAACCCTAATCCTAACCCTAAACTTAACCCAAAACCTCACCCTAACCCTAACCCTAACCCTAAACCTAACCATAAACCTAACCCTAACCATAAACCAAACCAAAACCTAAACCCTAAACTTTACCCTAATCGTAACTCAAAGCCTAACCCTAACCCAAATCCAAACCCTAAACTATACACTAACCCTAGCCCTAACACTAACCCAAATTCAAACCTAAGCCTAACCCTAACCCAAACCCTAACCCTAATCCTAACCCTAACCCTAACCCTAACCCTAACCCTAGCCCTAACCCTAACCCTAACCCAAAACCGAACACTAATCCTAACCCTAACCCTAACCTTAACCCTAACCCAAACCCGGACCCTAGCCCTAACACTAACCCAAACCCTAACCCTAGCCCTAACCCAAACCCTAACCTTAACCTTAACCCTAAACCAAACCCTAATCCTAACCCTAACCCTAACATTAACCCTAACCGAAAATCTAAACCCTAACCCTACTCCTAACCCTAAACCTAACCCTTACCCTTACCCAAACCCAAACCCTAAAACTAACCCTAATCCAAACCCTAACCTTAACCCTAATCCTAACCGTAACCCTAACCGTAACCCAACCCCTAACCCTCAACATAACTCTAACCCAAATCCGACTCTAACCCTAACCCTAACCCAAATCCTAACCCTAACCCTAACCCTAACCCAAACCCTAACCCTAACCCTAACCCTAACCCAAACCCTAACCCTAACCCAAACCCTAACCCTAACCCTAACCCTAACCCTAACCCTAACCCAAACCCTAACCCTAACCCTAACCCTACCCCTAACCCTAACCCTAACCCTAACTCAAACCCTAACCCTAACCCTAACCCGAACCCGAACCCAAACCCTAATCCTAACCCTAAACCTAACCCAAACCCTAAACCTAACCCTAACACTACTCCTAAACCAAACCCTAAATCTAACCCTAACCCTAAATCTAATCCTAACTCTAAACCTAACCCTAACCCTAACCCAAACCCTAACACTAACACTAAGCTTAACCCTAACACTAACACAAAACCTAACCCTAACACTAACCCTAATTCTAACTAAATCCCACACCCTAACACTAACCCTAACCCAAAACCTAATAATAACCCTAAACCTAAAACTAACCCCTAATCCTAACCCTAACCCTAACCCAAACCCTAAACCTAACCCTAACCCTAACCAAAACACTAATCCTAAACCTTACCCTAACCCTAATGCTAACCCTAAACCTAATTCAAACTGAAACCCTAACCCTAATCCTAACCCGAACCGAAACCCTAACCCTAAACCTAAACCTAACCCAAAACATAACCCACACCGAAACCCTAACCCTAACCCTAACCCTAACAAAAACCCACACCGTAAGCCTAACCCTAACCCAAACCCTAACACTAACCCTAATCCTAACCCAAACCCTAACCCTAAGCCTAACCCTATCTCAAACCCTAACCATAAGCCTAACGCTAACCCAAACCCTAACCCTAACCCTAACCCTAAACCTAAACTAAACCCTAACCCTAACCCTAATCCTAACCCTAATGCTAACCCTAAACCTAACCCTAACACTAACCCTAGTCTTAACCCTAACCCTAACCCAAACCCTAACACTAACCCTAACCCTAACCCTAACCCTAAATAAAACCCTAACGCTCACCCTAACCCTAACCCTAACCCTAACCCTAACTGAAACACTTATCCTAACCCTAACCCTAATGCTGACCCTATCCCTAATTCAACCTCAAACCCTAACCCTCATCCTACCCCTCACCCTAACCCTAACCCTAACCCTAACCCTAACCCTAAACCTAACCCAAAACATAACCCAAACCGAAACCCTAACCCTAACACTAACCCTAACCCTAATCCTAACCCTAACCCTAAACCTAATCCTAGTACTAACCCTAACCCTAACCCTAAACCTAACCCTAACCTTAACCCTTACCCAAACCCAAACTCTAAACCTAACTCTAATCGGAACCGTAACCCTAACCCTAACCCGAACCCCAACCGAAACACTAATCCTAAACCTAACCCTAACCCTAATGCTAACCCTAAACCTAATTCAAACTCAAACTCTAACCCTAATCCTAACCTGAACCGAAACCCTAACCCTAACCCTAAACCTAACCCAAAACATAACCCACACCGAAACCCTAACCCTAACGCTAACCCTAACCCAAACTCACACCGTAACCCTAACCCTAAACCAAACCCTAACACTAACCCTAATCCTACCCTTAAACCCTAACCCTAACCCTAACCTTAACCCAAACCTAAAGCCTAACCCTAACCATAACCCTAATCCAACCCCTAACACTAACCCTAATTGTAACATAAACCATAACCTAACCCTAACCCTAACCCTAATCCTAGTCCTAACCCTACCCCTAACCCTAACCCTAAACCTAAACTTAACCCTTACCCAAACCCAAACTCTAAACCTAACTCTAATCGGAACCCTAACCCTAACCCTAATCCTAACCCTAACCCTAACCATAACCCTAATGCAACACCTCACCCTAACCCTAACTCTAACCCAAACACTAACATATCCCTAACTCTAAACCAAACCCAAACCCTAACCCTAAACCTAACTCTAACCCAAACCCTAACCTAACCCTAAACCTAACCCTAACTCAAAACCTAACTCTAACTCTAACCCAAATCCTAACCTAACCCTAACCCAAACCATAACCCAAATAATAACCCTAATCTAACCCTAAACCTAACCCTCATCCTTATCCTAAACCTAACCCTAACCCTAACCTTAACACTAACCCTAATTCTAAACCTACCCCTAACCTTAACACAAACCCTAACCCTAATCCTAACCCTAACCGTAACCGTAACCCTAACCCTAACCCAAACCCTAACCCTAACCCTAATCCTAACCCAAACCCTAACCCTAACCCTAACCCTAACCCTAACCCAAACCCTAACCCTAACCCTAACCCTAACCCAAACCCTAACCCTAACCCTAACCCTAACCCTAACCCAAACCCTAAACCTAACCCTAACCCTACCCCTACCCCTAACACTAACCCTAACCCTAACTCAAACCCTAACCCTAACCCTAACCCGAACCCGAACCCAAACCCTAACCCGAACCCTAAACCTAACCCAAACCCTAAACCTAAACCTAACACTACTCCTAAACCAAACCCTAAATCTAACCCTAACCCTATACCTAATCCTAACTCTAAACCTAACCCTAACCCTAACCCAAACCCTAACACTAACACTAAGCTTAATCCTAACACTAACACAAAACCTAACCCTAACACTAACCCTAATTCTAACTAAAACGCAAACCCTAACACTAACCCTAACCCAAACACTAATAATAACCCTAAACCTAAACCTAACCCCTAATCCTAACCCTAACCCTAACCCAAAACCTAACCCTAACCCTAACCCTAACCGAAACACTAATCCTAAACCTTACCCTAACCCTAATGCTAACCCTAAACCTAATTCAAACTCAAACCCTAACCCTAATCCTAACCCGAACCGAAACCCTAACCCTAACCCTAAACCTAACCCAACACATAACCCACACCGAAATCCTAACCCTAACCCTAACCCTAACCAAAACCCACATCATAAGCCTAACCCTAACCCAAACCCTAACACTAACCCTAATCCTACAATTAAACCCTAACCCTAACCATAAACCAAACCTAAAGCCTAACCCTAACCCTAATCCTAAAACTAACCCTAACCATAACCCTAATCCAACCCATAACCCTAAACCTAACTCTAACCCAAACCCTAACCTAAACCTAACCCTAACCCAAACCCAAACCCTAACCCTAACCCTAACTCTAACCCAAATCCTAACACTAAACCAAATCCTAACCCTAACCCAAACCTAAACCATAACCCAAATACTAACCCTAATCCTAACCCTAACCCTAACCCTCACCCTTATCCTAACCCTAACCCTAGTCCTTACCCTTACCCAAACCCAAACTCTAAAACTAACCCTAATCCGAACCCTAAACGTAACCCTAATCCTAACCGTAACGCTAATCCTAACCCAACTCCTAACCCTCACCCTAACTCTAAACGAAACCCGAACCCTAGCCCTAACCCTAACCCAAATCCTAATCCTAACCCTAACCCTAACCCTAACACAAACCCTAACCCTAATCCAAAACCTAACGCAAAACCAAACCCTAATCCTCTCCCAAAACTTAACCCAAAACCTCACCCTAACCCTAACCCTAACCCTAAACCTAACCATAACCCTAACCCTAACCATAAACTAAACCGAAACCTAAACTCTAAACTTTACCCTAATCGTAACTCAAACCCTAAACCTAACCCAAATCCAAACCTTAAACTTTACACTAACCCTAGCCCTAAAACTAACCCAAATTCAAAACTAAGCCTAACCCTAACCCAAACCCTAACGCTAATCCTAACCCTAACCCTAAACCTAACCCTAACCCAAATCCGAACCCTAACCCTAACACTAACCCAAACCCTAAACCTAACCCTAACCCAAACCCTAACCCTAACCTTAACCCTAAACGAAACCCTAATCCTAACCCTAACCCTAACATTAACCCTAACCGAAAATCTAAACCCTAACCCTACTCCAAACCCTAACCCAATCCCAGACCCTGACCCAAACCCAAACCCTAAAAGAAACCCTAATCCAAACACTAACCCTAACCCTAATCCTAACCGTAAACCTAACCCTAACCCAACCCCTAACCCTCACCATAACTCTAACCCAAATCCGACTCTAACCCTAACCCTAACCCAAATCCTAACCCGAACCCAAACCCTAACCCTAACCCAAACCCTAACCCTAACCCAAACCCTAAACAAAACCAAACCCAAACCCTAACCGTAACGCTAACCCTAACCATAACCCTAACCCTAACACTAATGCTAAACCTAACCATAACCCTAACCCTAACTCTAAACCTAACCAAACCTAAACCCTAATCCATACCATAATCCTAACACTACACCTAACACTAACCCTAACCGAAAACCTAAACCCTAACCCTACTCCTAATCCTAACCCTAACCCTAACACAAACCCTAACCCTAAACGTAACCTTAACCCAAACCCTAACCATAACCTTAACCCAAACCCAAACCCTAATCTTTACACAAACCCTAACCCTAATCCTAACCCTAACCCTAACCCTAACCCAAACTGTAACCCTAACCCTAACCCTAACCCAAACCCTAACCCTAACCCTAACCCTAACCCTAACCCTAACCCAAACCCTAACCCTAACCCTAATCCTAACCCTAATGCTAACCCTAAACCTAACCCTAACACTAACCCTAGTCCTAACCCTAACCCTAACCCAAACCCTAACACTAACCCTAACCCTAACCCTAACCCTAAATAAAACCCTAAACCTAACCCTAACCCTTACCCGAACCCAAACCCTAACCCTAACCCTAACCCTAACTGAAACACTAATCCTAAACCTACCCCTAACCCTAATCCTAACCCTAAACCTAATTCCAACTCAAACCCTAACCCTAACCCTAAACGTAACCCAAAACATAACCCAAACCGAAACCCTAACCCTAAACCTAACCCTAACCCTAAACCCTAACCCTAACACTTACCCTAACCATAACCCAAACCTAAAACCAAACCCTAACCCTAATCCTAACCCTAACACTAACACTAATCCTAGTCCTAACCCTAACCCTAACCCTAACCCTAACCCTAAACCTAACCTTAACCCTTACCCAAACCCAAACTCTAAACCTAACTCTAATCGGAACCCTAACTCTAACCCTAATCCTAACCCTAACCCTAACCATAACCCTAATCCTAGTCCTAACCCTAACCCTAACCCTAACCCT
>CM069551.1:3337500-3342500 GCA_035773235.1 Eospalax fontanierii | reverse complement strand
CTCTAAACCTAACCCTAACCATAACCCAAACCCTAGCACTAACACTAAGCTTAACCCTAACACTAACACAAAACCTAACCCTAACTTCTAACCCTAATTCTAACTAAAACCCAAACCCTAACACTAAACCTAACCCAAACCCTAATAATAACCCAAACCTAAACCTAACCCCTAATCCTAACCCTAACCCTAACCCAAACCCTAACCCTAACCCTAACCCTAACCGAAACACTAATCCTAAAACTTACCCTAACCCTAATGCCTACCCTAAACCTAATTCAAACTCAAACCCTAACCCTAATCCTAACCCGAACCGAAACCCTAACCCTAACCCTAAACCTAACCCAAAACATAACCCACACCGAAACCCTAACCCTAACCCTAACCAAAACCCACACCGTAAGCCTAACCCTAACCCAAACCTTAACACTAACACTAATCCTACACTTAAACCCTAACCCTAACCCTAACCATAAACCAAACCTAAAGCCTAACCCTAACCCTAATCCTAAAACTAACCCTAACCATAATCCTAATCCAACCCATAACCCTAAACCTAACTCTAACCCAAACCCTAACCTAAACCTAACCGTAACCCAAACCCAAACCCTAACCCTAACCCTAACTCTAACTCAAATCCTAACACTAACCCAAACCCTAACCCTAACCCAAACCTAAACCATAACCCAAATACTAACCCTAATCCTAACCCTAACCCTCATCCTTAACCTAACCCTAACCCTAACCCTTACCCTTACCCAAACCCAAACTCTAAAACTAAACCTAATCCGAACCCTAACCGTAATCCTAATCCTAACCGTAATCCTAATCCTAACCCAACTCCTAACCCTCACCCTAACTCTAACCCAAACCCGAACCCTAACCCTAACACTAACCCAAATCCTAACCCTAACCCTAACCCTAACCCTAACACAAACCCTAACCCTAATCCAAACCCTAACGCAAAACCAAACCCTAATCCTAACCCTGAACTTAACCCAAAACCTCACCCTAACCCTAACCCTAACCCTAACCATAACCCTAACCCGAACCATAAACCAAACCGAAACCTAAACACTAAACTTTACCCTAATCGTAACTCAAACCCTAACCCTAACCCAAATCCAAACCCTAAACTTTACACTAACCCTAGCCCTAACACTAACCCAAATTCAAACCTAAGCCTAACCCTAACCCAAACCCTAACCCTAATCCTAACCCTAACCCTAACCCTAACCCTAACACAAACCCTAACCCTAACCCTAATCCTAACCCTAATGCTAACCCTAAACCTAAACCTAACACTAACCTAAACCTAACCCTAACCCTAACCCTAACCCTAACTCTAACCCAAACCCTAACCTAACCCTAACTCTAAACCAAACCCAAACCCTAACCCTAACCCTAACTCTAACCCAAACCCCAATGTAAGCCTAAACCTAACCCTAACTCAAACCCTAACTCTAACACTAACCCAAACGCTAACCCTAACCATAACCCTAATCCAACACCTCACCCTAACCCTAACTCTAACCCAAACCCTAACCTAATCCTAACTCTAAACCAAACCCAAACCGTAACCCTAACACTGAATCTAACCAAAACCCTAATCTAACCCTAAACCTAACCCTAACTCAAACCCTAACTCTAACACTAACCCAAACCCTAACCCTAAACCTGACCCAAACCATAACCCAAATAGTAACCCTAACCCTAAGCCTAACCCTAACCTTAACACTAACCCTAATTGTAAACCTAACCCTAACCCTAACCTTAACCCTAACCCTAACCCAAACCCAAACCCTAATCTTAACACAAACCCTAACCCTAAACCTAACCCTAACCGTAACCCTAACCCTAACCCTAACCCAAACCCTAACCCTAACCCTAATCCTAACCCAAACCCTAACCCTAACCCTAACCCTAACTCAAAACCTAACCATAACCCTAACCCTAACCCAAACCCTAACCCTAACACTAACCCTAACCCAAACCCTAACCCTAACCCTAATCCTAACCCTAATGCTAACCCAAACCCTAACCCTAACCCTAACCCAAAACCTAACCCTAAACTTAAGCCTAAACCAAACCCTAATCCTAACCCTAACCCTAACATTAACCCTAACCGAAAAACTAAACCCTAACCCTACTCCTAACCCTAACCCTAACCCTTACCCTTACCCAAACCCAAACCCTAAAACTAACCCTAATCCAAACCCTAACCCTAACCCTAATCCTAACCGTAACCCTAACCCTAACCCAACCCCTAACCCTCACCATAACTCTAAACCAAATCCGACTCTAACCCTAACCCTAACCCAAATCCTAAACCGAACCCTAACCCTAACCCTAACCCAAACCCTAACCCTAACCCAAACCCTAAAAAAAACGCAAACCCAAACCCTAACCCTAACGCTAACCCTAACCATAACCCTAACCCTAACACTAATGCTAAACCTAACCATAACCCAAACCCTAACCCTAAACCTAACCAAATCTAAACCCTAACCCATACCCTAATCCTAACACTACCCCTAACACTAACCCTAACCGAAAACCTAAACTCTAACCCTACTCCTAACCCTAACCCTAACACTAACACAAACCCTAACCCTAAACGTAACCTTCACCCAAACCCTAAACCTAACCTTAACCCAAACCCAAACCTTAATCTTAAGACAAACCCTAACCCTAATCCTAACCCTAATCCTAACCGTAACCCAAACCGTAACCCTAACCCTAACCCTAACCCTAACCCAAACCCTAACCCTAACCCTAACCCTAACCCTAACCCTAACCCAAACCCTAACCCTAACCCTAATCCTAACCCTAATGCTAACCCTAAACCTAACCCTAACACTAACCCTAGTCCTAACCCTAACCCTAACCCAAACCCTAACACTAACCCTAACCCTAACCCTAACCCTAAATCAAACCCTAAACCTAACCCTAACCCTAACCCGAACCCAAACCCTAACCCTAACCCTAACCCTAACTGAAACACTAATCCTAAACCTAACCCTAACCCTTATCCTAACCCTAAACCTAATTCCAACTCAAAACCTAACCCTAAAACTAAACGTAACCCAAAACATAACCCAAACCGAAACCCTAACCCTAAACCTAACCCTAACCCTAAACCCTAACCCTAACACTTACCCTAACCATAACCCAAACCTAAAACCAAACACTAACCCTAATCCTAACCCTAACACTAACCCTAATCCTAGTCCTAACCCTAACCCTAACCCTAAACCTAACCTTAACCCTTAGCCAAACCCAAACTCTAAAGCTAACTTTAATCTGAGCCCTAACCCTAACCCTAATCCTAACCCTAACCCTCACCATAACCCTAATCCTAGTCCTAACACTAACCCTAACCCTAACCCTAAACCTAACCTTAACCCTTACCCAAACCCAAACTCTAAACCTAACTCTAATCGGAACCCTAACCCTAACCCTAATCCTAACCCTAACCCTAACCAAAGCCCTAATCCAACACCTCACCCTAACCCTAACTCTAACCCAAAACCTAACCTAACCCTAACTCTAAACAAAACCCAAACCCTAACCCTCACCCTAACTCTAACCCAAACCCCAATGTAAGCCTAAACCTAACCCTAACTCAAACCCTAACTCTAACACTAACCCAAACCCTAACACTAACCTTAACCCAAATAATAACCCTAATCCTAACCCTAACCCTAAACCTTATCCTTTTCCTAACCCTAACCCTAACCCTAACAATAACCCTAACCCTAATTCTAACCCTAACCCTAACCCTAACCCTAACCCAAAACCTAACCCTAACCCTAACCCTAACCCTAAGACTAACCCTAACCCTAAGCCTAACCCTAACCCTAATGCTAAACCTAAACCTAATTCAAACTCAAACACTAACCCTAATCCTAACCCAACCCAAACCCTAACCCTAACCCTAAAACTAACCCAAAACATAACCGAAACCGAAACCGTAACCCTAACCCTAACCCTAACCCTAATCCTAACCCTAACCCTAACCCTAACCCTAACAGTAACCTTAACCCTAACCCAACCCCTAACCCTCACCATAACTCTAACCCAAATCCGAATCTAACCCTAACCCTAACACAAATCCTAACCCGAACCCTAACCCTAACCCTAACCCTAACCCTAACCCAAACCCTAACCCTAACCCTAACCCTAAAGCTAACCCTAACCATAACACTAACCCTAACCATAACACTAACCCTAATCCTAATGCTAAACCTAACCATAACCGTAACTCTAACCCTAACCCTAACCCTAACCCAAACCCTAACCCTAACCCTAACCCTAACCCTAACCCAAACCGTAACCGTAACCCTAATCCTAACCCTAATGCTAACCCTAAACCTAACGCTAACATTAACCCTAGTCTTAACCCTAACCTTAACCCAAACCCTAACAAAAACCCTAACCCTAACCCTAAACCTAAATCAAAACCTAAACCTAACCCTAACCCTAACCCGAACCCAAACCCTAACCCTAACCCTAACCCTAACTGAAACACTAATCCTAAACCTAACCCTAACCCTAATGCTAACCCTAAACCTAATTCCAACTCAAAACCTAACCCTAACCCTAAACCTAACCCAAAACATAACCCAAACCGAAACCCTATCCTTAAACCTAACCCTAACCCTAAACCCTAACCCTAACACTTACCCTAACCATAACCCAAACCTAAAACCAAACCCTAACCCTAATCTATCTCTAACCCTAGCCCTAATCCTAGTCGTAACCCTAAACCTAACCCTAACCCTAAACCTAAACTTAACCCTTACCCAAACCCAAACTCTAAACCTAACTCTAATCGGAACCCTAACCCTAACCCTTACCGAAACACTAATCCTAAACCTAACCCTAACCCTAATGCTAACCCTAAACCTAATTCAAACTCAAACCATAACCCTAATCCTAACCCGAACCGAAACCCTAACCCAAACCCTAAACCTAACCCAAAACATAACCCACACCGA
>CM069551.1:3295000-3310000 GCA_035773235.1 Eospalax fontanierii | reverse complement strand
CCTAACCCTAACCCGAATCCAAACCCTAACCCTAACCCTAACCCTAACTGAAACACTAATACTAAACCTAACCCTAACCCTAATGCTAACCCTAAACCTAATTCAAACTCAAACCCTAACCCTAATCCTAACCCGAACCGAAACCCTAACCCTAACCCTAAACCTAACCAAAAAAATAATCAAAACCGAAACCCCAACCATAACCCTAACCCTAACCCAAAACCCTAACCCTAACACTTACCCTAAACATAACCCAAACCTAAATCCAAACCCTAACCATAATCGTAACCCTAACCCAAACCCTAACCCTAACCCTAACCCTAACCCTAACCCAAACCCTAACCCTAACGCTAATCCTAACCCTAATGCTAACCCTAAACCTAACCCTAACACTAACCTTACTCCTAACCTTAACCCTAACCCAAACCCTAAAACTAACCCTAACCCTAACCTTAACCCTAAATCAAACCCTAACCCTAACCCTAACCCGAACCCAAACCCTAACCCTAACCCTAACCCTAACTGAAACACTTATCCTAAACCTAACCCTAACCCTAATGCTAACCCTAAACCTAATTCAAACTCAAACCCTAACCCTAATCCTAACCCAACCCAAACCCTAACCCTAACCCTAAAACTAACCCAAAACATAACCGAAACCGAAACCGTAACCCTAACCCTAACCCTAACCCTAATCCTAACCCTAACCATAACCCTAACCCTAACCGTAACCCTAACCCTAACCCAACCCCTAACCCTCACCATAACTCTAACCCAAATCCGACTCTAACCCTAACCTTAACCCTTACCCTAACCCAAACCCAAATCCTAATCTTAACACAAAACCTAACCCTAATCCTAACCCTAACCGTAACCCTAACCCTAACCCTAACCCAAACCCTAACCCTAACCCTAATCCTAACCCAAACCCTAACCCTAAACCTAACCCTAACCCAAACCCTAACCCTAACCCTAACCCTAACCCAAACCCTAACCCTAACCCTAACCCTAACACAAACCCTAAACCTAACCCTAATCGTAACCCTAATGCTAACCCTAAACCTAACCCTAACACTAACCCTAGTCCTAACCCTAACCCTAACCCAAACCCTAACACTAACCGTAACCCTAACCCTAACCCTAAATCAAACCCTAAACCTAACCCTAACCCTAACCCCAACCCAAACCCTAATCTTAACACAAACCCTAACCCTAATCCTAACCCTAACCATAACCCTAAACCTAACCCTAACCCAAACCCTTTCTCTAACCCTAATCCTAACCCAAACCCTAACCCTAACCCTAACCCTAACCCTAACCGTAACCCAAACCCTAACCCTAACCCTAACCCAAACCCTAACCCTAACCCTAACCCTAACCCTAACCCTAACCCAAACCCTAACCCTAACACTAACCCTAGCCCTACCCCTAACCCTAACCCTAACCCTAACCCTAACTCAAACCCTAACCCTAACCCTAACCCGAACCCGAACCCAAACCCTAACCCTAACCCTAAACCTAACCCAAACCCTAAACCTAACCCTAACACTACTCCTAAACCAAACCCTAAATCTAACCCTAACCCTATTCCTAATCCTAATTCTAAACCTAACCCTAACCCTAACCCAAACCCTAACACTTACACTAAGCTTAACCCTAACACTAACACAAAACCTAACCCTAACAGTAACCCTAATTCTAACTAAAACCCAAACCCTAACTCTAACCCTAACCCAAACCCTAATAATAACCCTAAACCTAAACCTAACCCCTAATCCTAACCCTAACCCTAACCCAAACCCTAAACCTAACCCTAACCCTAAACGAAACACTAATCCTAAACCTTACCCTAACCCTAATGCTAACCCTAAACCTAATTCAAACTCAAACCCTAACCCTAATCCTAACCCGAACCGAAAACCTAACCCTAACCCTAAACCTAACCCAAAACATAACCCACACCGAAACCCTAACCCTAACCCTAACCCTAACCAAAACCCACACCGTAAGCCTAACCCTAACCGAAACCCTAACACTAACCTTAATTCTACACTTAAACCCTAACCCTAACCCTAACCATAAACCAAACCTAAAGCCTAACCCTATCCCTAATCCTAAAACTAACCCTAACCATAACCCTAAACCTAACTATAACCCAAACCCTAACCTAAACCTAACCCTAACCCAAACCCAAACCCTAACCCTAACCCTAACTCTAACCCAAATCCTAACACTAACCCAAACCCTAACCCTAACCCAAACCTAAACCATAACCCAAATACTAACCCTAATCCTAACTCTAACCTTAACCCTCATCCTTATCCTAACCCTAACACTAACCCTTACCCTTACCCAAACCCAAAATCTAAAACTATCCCTAATCCGAACCCTAACCGTAATCCTAATCCTAACCGTAATCCTAATCCTAACCCAAATCCTAACCCTCACCCTAACTCTAACCCAAACCCGAACCCTAACCCTAACCCTAACCCAAATCCTAACCCTAACCCTAACCCTAACCCAAACCCTAACCCTAATCCAAACCCTAACGCAAAACCAAACCCTAATCTTAACCCTAAACTTACCCCAAAACCTCACCCTAACCCTAACCCTAACCCTAAACCTAACCATAACCCTAACCCTAACCATAAACCAAACCGAAACCTAAATCATAAACTTTACCCTAATCGTAACTCAAACCCTAACCCTAACCCAAATCGAAACCCTAAACTTTACACTAACCCTAGCCCTAACACTAACCCAAATTCAAACCTAAGCCTAACCCTAACCCAAACCCTAACCCTAATCCTAACCCTAACCCTAATCCTAACCCTAACCCTAACCCAAACCCGAACCCTAAACCTAACACTAACCCAAACCTTAACCCTAAGCTTAACCCAAACCTTAACCCTAAACTTAACCCTAAACCAAACCCTAATCCTAACCCTAACCCTACCATTAACCCTAACCGAAAATCTAAACCCTAACCCTACTCCTAACCCTAACCCTAACCCTTACCCTTACCCAAACCCAAACCCTAAAACTAACCCTACTCCAAACCCTAACCCTAACCCTAACCCTAACCCTAATCCTAGTTCTAACCCTAACCCTAACACTAACCCTAACCCTAACCCTAACTCTAACCTAACCCTAAACCTAACCCTAACTCAAACCCTAACTCTAACACTAACCCAAACCATAACCCTAACCCTAACCCAAACCATAACCCAAATAATAACCCTAATCCTAACACTAACCCTAACCCTCAGCCTTATCCTAACCCTAACCCTAACCCTAACCCTAATTCTAACCCTAACCCTAATCCTAACAGAAAACCTAACCCTAACCCTAACCCTAACCATAATCTTAACACTAACCCTAACCCTAACATTAACCCAGATTCAAACCTAACCCTAACCCAAACCCTAACCCTAACCCTAACCCTAACCCAAAACCTAACCCTAACCCTAATCCTAACCATAATGTTAACCCTAAACAGAACTCAAACTCAAACCCTAACCCTAACCCTAACCCTAACCCCAACCCTAACCCTAACCCTAACCCAAACCCTAACCCTAACACTAACCCTAACCCAAACCCTAACCCTAACACTAAATCTAACCCTAGCCCTAACCCAAACCCTAAACCTAACCCTAATCCTAACCCTAATGCTAACCCTAAACCTAACCCTAACACTAACCCTAGGCCTAAACCTAACCCTACCCAAACCCTAACACTAACCCTAACCCTAACCCTAACCCGAATCCAAACCCTAACCCTAACCCTAACCCTAACTGAAACACTAATCCTAAACCTAACCCTAACCCTAATGCTAACCCTAAACCTAATTCAAACTCAAACCCTAACTCTAATCCTAACCCGAACCCAAACCCTAACCCTAACCCTAAACCTAACCCAAAAAATAATCAAAACCGAAACCCAAACCATAACCCTAACCCTAACCCGAATCCCTAACCCTAACACTTACCCTAAACATAACCCAAACCTAAATCAAACCCTAACCATAATCCTAACCCTAACCCTAACCCTAATCCAAGTCCTAACCCTAACCCTAACCCTAAGCCTAACCCTAACCCTAACCTTAACCCTTACAAAACCCAAACTCTAAACCTAACTCTAATCGGAACCCTAACCCTAACCCTAACCCTAACCATAACACTAAACCAACATCTCACCCTAACACTAACTCTAACCCAAACACAAACCTAACCCTAACTCTAAACCAAACCCAAACCTAACCCTAACCCTAACTCTAACCCAATCCCTAACCTAATCCTATACCTAACCCTAACTCAAACCCTAACTCTAACACTAACCCAAACCCTAACCCTAACCCTAACCCAAACCATAACCCAAATAATAACACTAATCCTAACCCTAACCCTAACCCTCATCCTTATCCTAACGCTAACCCTAACCCTAACCTTAACCCTAACCCTAATTTTAACCCTAACCCTAACCCTAACCCTAACCCTAACCCTAACCCTAACCCTAACCCAAACCCAAACCCTGATCTTAACACAAACCCTAACCCTAATCCTAACCCTAACCCTAACCAGACCCTAACCCTAACCCTAACCCTAACCCTAACACAAACCCTAACCCTAACCCTAACCATAACCATAACCCAAACCCTAACCCTAACGCTAATCCTAACCCTAATGCTAACCCTAAACCTAACCCTAACACTAACCTTACTCCTAACCTTAACCCTAACCCAAACCCTAACACGATCCCTAACCCTAACCTTAACCCTAAATCAAACACTAACCCTAACCCTAACCCGAACCCAAACCCTAACCCTAACCCTAACCCTAACTGAAACACTTATCCTAAACCTAACCCTAACCCTAATGCTAACCCTAAACCTAATTCAAACTCAAACCCTAACCCTAATCCTAACCCAACCCAAACCCTAACCCTAACCCTAAAACTAACCCAAAACATAACCGAAACCGAAAACGTAACCCTAAACCTAAACGTAACCCTAATCCTAACCCTAACCATAACCCTAACCCTAACCGTAAACCTAACCCTAACCCAACCCCTAACCCTCACCATAACTCTAACCCAAATCCGACTCTAACCCTAACCCTAAACCAAATCCTAACCCGAACCCTAACCCTAACCCTAACTCTAACCCAAACCCTAACCTAACCCTAAACCTAACCCTAACTCAAAACCTAACTCTAACACTAACCCAAATCCTAACCCTAACCCTAACCCAAACCATAACCCAAATAATAACCCTAATCCTAACCCTAACCCTAACCTTCATCCTTATCCTAACCCTAACCCTAACCCTAACCTTAACACTAACCCTAATTCTAAACCTAACCCTAAACTTAACCCTAACCCTAACCCAAACCCAAACCCCAAGCTTAAAAAAAACCCTAAACCTAATCCTAACCCTAACCGTAACCCTAACCCTAACCCTAACCCAAACCCTAACCCTAACCCTAACCCTAACCCAAACCCGAAGCCTAACCCTAACCCTAACCCAAACCCTAACCCTAACCCTAACCCTAACACAAACCCTAAACCTAACCCTAACCCTAACACAAACCCTAAACCTAACCCTAATCCTAACCCTAATGCTAACCCTAAACCTAACCCTAACACTAACCCTAGTCCTAACCCTAACCCTAACCCAAACCCTAACACTAACCCTAACCCTAACCCTAACCCTAAATCAAACCCTAAACCTAACCCTAACACTAACCCAAACACAAACCCTAATCTTAACACAAACCCTAACCCTAATCCTAACCCTAACCGTAACCGTAACCCTAACCCTAACCCTAACCCAAACCCTAACCCTAACCCTAATCCTAACCCAAACCCTAACCCTAACCCTAACCCTAACCCTAACCCAAACCCTAACGCTAACCCTAACCCTAACCCAAACCGTAACGCTAACCCTAACCCTCACCGTAACGCTAACCCTAACCCTTACTCTAACCCTAACCCTACCCCTATCCCTAACACTAACCCTACCCCTAACTCAAACGCTAACCCTAACCCTAACCCGAACCCGAACCCAAACCCTAACCCTAACCCTAAACCTAACCCAAATCCTAAACCTAACCCTAACACTACTCCTATGCCAAACCCTAAATCTAACCCTAACTCTATACCTAATCCTAACACTAAACCTTAACCCTAATCCTAATCCAAACCCTAACACTAACACTAAGCTTAACCCTAACACTAACACAAAACCTAACCCTAACACTAACCCTAATTTTAACTAAAACCCAAACCCTAACACTAACCCTAACCCAAACCCTAATAATAACCCTAACCCTAAACCTAACCCAAAACATAACCGACACCGAAACCCTAACCCTAACCCTAACCCTAACCAAAACCCACACCGTAAGCCTAACCCTAACCCAAACCGTAACACTAACCCTAATTCTACACTTAAACCCTAACCCTAACCCTAACCATAAACCAAACCTAAAGCCTAACCCTAATCCTAATCCTAAAACTAACCCTAACCATAACCCTAATCCAACCCATAACCCTAAACCTAACTCTAACCCAAACCCTAACCTAAACCTAACCCTAACCCAAACCCAAACCCTAACCCTAACCCTAACTCTAACCCTAATCCTAACACTAAACCAAACCCTAACCCTAACCCAAACCTAAACCATAACCCAAATACTAACCCTAATCCTAACCCTAACCCTAACCCTCATCCTTATCCTAACCCTAACCCTAACCCTTACCCTTACCCAAACCCAAACTCTAAAACTAAACCTAATCCGAACCCTAACCGTAATCCTAATCCTAACCGTAATCCTAATCCTAACCCAACTCCTAACCCTCACCCTAACTCTAACCCAAACCCGAACCCTAACCCTAACCCTAACCCAAATCCTAACCCTAACCCTAACCCTAACCCTAACCCAAACCCTAACCCTAATCCAAACCCTAACGCAAAACCAAACCCTAATCTTAACCCTAAACTTAACCCAAACCCTCACCCTAACCCTAACCCTAACCCTAAACCTAACCATAACCCTAACCCTAACCATAAACCAAACCGAAACCTAAACCCTAAACTTTACCCTAATAGTAACTCAAACCCTAACCCTAACCCAAATCCAAACCCTAAACTTTACACTAACCCTAGCCCTAACACTAACCCAAATTCAAACCTAAGGCTAACCCTAACCCAAACCCTGACCCTAATCCTAACCCTAACCCTAACCCTAACCCTAACCCTAACCCTAACCCAAACCCGAACCCTAAACCTAACACTAACCCAAACCCTAACCCTAACCCTAACCCAAACCCTAACTATAACCTTAACCCTAAACCAAACCCTAATCCTAACCCTATCCCTAACATTAACCCGAACCGAAAATCTAAACCCTAACCCTACTCCTAACCCTAACCCTAACCCTTACCCTTACCCAAACCCAAACCCTAAAACTAACCCTAATCCAAACCCTAACCCTAACCCTAATCCTAACCATAACCCTAACCCTCACCCAACCCCTAACCCTCACCATAACTCTAACACAAATCCGACTCTAACCCTAACCTTAACCCAAATTCTAACCCGAACCCTAACCCTAACCCTAACCCAAACCCTAACCCTAACCAAAACCTTAAACAAAACCCAAACCCAAACCCTAACCCTAACGCTAACCCTAACCATAACCCTAACCCTAACACTAATGCTAAACCTAACCATAACCCTAACCCTAACCCTAAACCTAACCAAACCTAAACCCTAACCCATACCCTAATCCTAACATTACCCCTAACACTAACCCTAACCGAAAACCTAAACCCTAACCCTACTCCTAACCCTAACCCTAACCCTAACACAAACCCTAACCCTAAACGTAACCTTAACCCAAACCCTAACCCTAACCTTAACCCAAACCCAACCCCTAATCTTACCACAAACCCTAACTCTAATCCTAACCCTAACCCTAACCCTAACCCAAACCGTAACCCTAAACCTAACCCTAACCCTAAACCAAACCCTAACCCTAATCCTAACCCTAACCCTAATCCTAACCCTAATGCTAAACCTAAACCTAACCCTAACACTAACCTTAGTCCTAACCCTAACCCTAACCCAAACCCTAACACTAACCCTAACCCTAACACTAACCCTAAATCAAACCCTAAACCTAATCCTAACCCTAACCCGAACCCAAACCCTAACCCTAACCCTAACCCTAACTGAAACACTAAACCTAAACCTAACCCTAACCCTAATCCTAACCCTAAGCCTAATTCCAACTCAAAGCCTAACCCTAACCCTAAACGTAAGCCAAAGCATAAGCCAAAGCGAAACCCTAACCCTAAACCTAACCCTAACTCTAAGCCCTAATCCTAACACTTACCCTAACCATAACCCACACCTAAAACCAAACCCTAACCCTAACACTAACCCTAATCCTAGTCCTAACTCTAACACTAACCCTAACCCTAACCCTAAACCTAACCTTAACCCTTACCCAAACCCAAACACTAAACCTAACTCTAATCGGAACCCTAACTCTAACCCTAACCCTAACCCTAACCTTAACACTAACCCTAATTCTAACCCTAACCCTAACCCTAACCCTAACCCTAATCCTAACCCTAACCCTAACCCTAACCCAAACCCAAACCCTAATCTTAACACAAACCCTAACCCTAACCCTAACCCTAACCCAAACCCTAACCCTAACCCTAACCCTAAACCTAACCCAAACCCTAACCCTAACCCTAAACCTAACCCTAACCCAAACCCTAAACCTAACCCTAAACCAAACCCTAACCCTAACCCTAACCCTAACCCTAACGCAAACCCTAACTGAAACACTTATCCTAAATCTAACCCTAACCCTAATGCTAACCCTAAACCTAATTCAAACTCAAAACCTAACCCTAATCCTAACCCTAACCCTAACCCTAACCCTAACCCCAACCCTAAGCCTAACTAAAACACTAATCCTAAACCTAACCCTAACCCTAATGCTAACCCTAAACCTAATTCAAACTCAAACCATAACCCTATTCCTAACCCGAACCCAAACCCTAACCCTAACCATAAACGTAACCCAAAACATAACCCAAACCGAAACCCTAACCCTAACCCTAACCCTAACACTAACCCTAAACCCTAACCCTAACACTAACCCTAAACATAACCCAAACCTAAACCAAACCCTAACCCTAATCCTAACACTAACCCTAACCCTAATCCTAGTCCTAACCCTAACCCTAACCCTAACCCTAACCCTAACCTTAACCCTTACCCAAACCGAAACTCTAAACCTAACTCTAATCGGAACCCTAACCCTAACCCTAATCCTAACCCTAACCCTAACCATAACCCTAATCCAACACCTCACACTAACCCTAACTCTAATCCAAACCCTAACCTAACACTAACTCTAAACCAAACCCAAACCCTAACCCTCACCCTAACTCTAACCCAAACCCCAATGTAAGCCTAAAGCTAACCCTAACTCAAACCCTAACTCTAACACTAACCCAAACCCTAACACTAACCCTAACCCAAACCATAACCTAAATAATAACCCTAATCCTAACCGAACCCTAAACCTCATCCTTTTCCTAACCCTAACCCTAACCCTAACCCTAACACTAACCCTAATTCTAACCCTAACCCTACCCCAAAACCTAACCCTAACCCTAACCCTAACCCTCACCCAAAACCTAACCCTAACCCTAACCGTAACCATAATCTTAACACTAACCATAACCCTAATACTAACCCAGATTCAAACCTAACCCTAACCCAAACCCTAACCCTAACCCTAAAACTAACCCTAACCCAAACCCTAACCCTAAATCTAATCCTAACCCTAATGCTAACCCTAAAACTAATTCAAACTCAAACCATAACCCTATTCCTAACCCGAACCCAAACCCTAACTCTAACCCTAAACCTAACCCAAACATAACCCAAACCGAAACCCTAACACTAACCCTAACCATAACCCTAAACCCTAACCCTAAACATAACCCAAACCTAAATCCAAACCCTAACCCTAATCCTAACACTAACCCTAACACTAATACTAGTCCTAACCCTAACCCTAACCCTAACCCTAACCTTAACCCTTACCCAAACACAAACTCTAAACCTAACTCTAATCGGAACCCTAACCCTAACCCTAATCCTAACCCTAACCCTAACCAAAACCCTAATCCAACACCTCACCCTAACCCTAACTCTAACCAAAACCCTAACCTAACCCTAACTCTAAACCAAACCCAAACCCTAACCCTAACCCTAACTCTAACCCAAACCCCAATGTAAGCCTAAACCTAACCCTAACTCAAACCCTAACTCTAACACTAACCCAAAACCTAACACTAACCCTAACCCAAACCATAACCCAAATAATAACCCTCATCCTAACCCTAACCCTAAACCTCATCCTTTTCTAACCCTAACCCTAACCCTAACCGTAACACTAACCCTAATTCTAACCCTAACCCTAACCCTAACCCTAACCCAAAACCTAACCCTAACCCTAACCCTAACCATAATCTTAACACTAACCATAACCCTAACACTAACCCAGATTCAAACCTAACCCTAACCCAAACCCTAACCCTAACCCTAAGCCTAACCCTAACCCAAAGCCTAACCCTAACCCTAATCCTAACCCTAATGCTAACCCTAAACCTAACTCAAACTCAAACCCTAACCCTAAGCCTAACCCTAATCCAAACCCTAACCCTAACCCTAACCCTAACCCTAACCCTAACTAAAACCCTAACACTAACCCAACCCGAACGCAAAACATAACCCTAACACGAAACTTAACCGAAAACCTAAACCTAACCGTATTCCTAAACAAAACCCTAACCCTAACACTAACCCTAACCCCAACCCTAACACAAACGCTAACCCTAACCCTAACCCAAAACCTAAACCTAACCCTAAACCTAACCCTAACCCTAACCCAATCCCTAACTCTAACCCTAAACCTAAACTTAACCCCTAACCCCGAACCCCAAACCCTAACCCAAACCCTAACCCTAACCCTAACCCTAACCCTAATCCTAGTCCTAACCCTAACCCTAACACTAACCCTAACCCTAACCCTAACTCTAACCTAACCCTAAACCTAACCCTAACTCAAACCCTAACTCTAACACTAACCCAAACCATAACCCTAACCCTAACCCAAACCATAACCCAAATAATAACCCTAAATCTAACACTAACCCTAACCCTCAGCCTTATCCTAACCCTAACCCTAACCCTAACCCTAACCCTAATTCTAACCCTAACCCTAATCCTAACAGAAAACCTAACCCTAACCCTAACCCTAACCATAATCTTAACACTAACCCTAACCCTAACACTAACCCAGATTCAAACATAACCCTAACCCAAACCCTAATCTTACCCCAAACCCTAACCCAAAACCTAACCCTAACCCTAATCCTAACCATAATGCTAACCCTAAACCTAACTCAAACTCAAACCCTAACCCTAAGGCTAACCCTAACCCAAACCCTAAACCTAACCCTAACCCTAACCCTAACCCTAACTAAAACCCTAACACTAACCCAACCCGAACGCAAACCCTAACCCTAACCCGAAACTTAACCGAAAACCTAAACCTAACCGTAATCCTAAACCAAACCCTAACCCTAACACTAAACCTAACCCTTTCCCTAACCCTAACCCAAACGCTAACCTATCGCTAACCCAAAATCTAAACCTAAGCCTAAACCTAACCCTATCCCTAACCCAATCCCTAACCCTAACAATAAACCTAAACTTAACCCCTAACCCCTAACCCCAAACCCTAACCCAAACCCTAACCCTAACCCTAACCCTAACCCTAAATCAAACCCTAACCCGAACCCTAACCCAAACGCTTACCCTAACCCTAACCCTAACCCTAAACCAAACCCTAACCCTAACCTTAACCCTAACCCTAATCCTAACCCAAACCCAAACCCTAACACGAAACCTAAGCCTAATCCACACCGAAACCAAAACAATAACCCTAAACGTAAACCTAAACCTAACCCTAACCCAAACCCAAACCGTAACCCTAAACGTAACCTTAGTCCAAACCCTAACCCTAACCTTA
Source organism: Eospalax fontanierii (assembly GCA_035773235.1). Classification (NCBI taxonomy): domain Eukaryota; kingdom Metazoa; phylum Chordata; class Mammalia; order Rodentia; family Spalacidae; genus Eospalax; species Eospalax fontanierii. The sequence goes on along the minus strand of CM069551.1, from coordinate 3,297,875 downwards.
ACCCTAACCCAAACCGTAATCTTAACACAAACGCTAACGCTAATCCTAACCCTAACCCTAACCCAAACGCTAACCCTAACACTAAGCCTAACCCAAACCCTAACCCTAACACTAAAACTAACCCTAGCCCTAACCCAAACCCTAAACCTAACCCTAATCCTAACCCTAATGCTAACCCTAAACCTAACCCTAACACTAACCCTAGGCCTAACCCTAACCCTACCCAAACCCTAACACTAACCCTAACCCTAACCCTAACCGTAAATCAAACCCTAACCCTAACCCTAAACCGAACCCAAACCCTAACCCTAACCCTAACCCTAACTGAAACACTAATCCTAAACCTAACCCTAACCCTAATGCTAACCCTAAACCTAATTCAAACTCAAACCCTAACCCTAATCCTAACCCGAACCCAAACCCTAACCCTAACCCTAAACCTAACCCAAAAAATAACCAAAACCGAAACCCTAACCCTATCCCTAGCCCTAACCCGAAACCCTAACCCTAACACTTACCCTAAACATAACCCAAACCTAAATCCAAACCCTAACCATAATCCTAACCCTAACCCTAACCCTAATCCAAGTCCTAACCCTAACCCTAACCCTAACCCTAACCCTAACCCTAACCTTAACCTTACAAAACCCAAACTCTAAACCTAACTCTAATCGGAACCCTAACCCTAACCCTAATCCTAACCCTAACCCTAACCATAACACTAATCCAACACCTCACCCTAACACTAACTCTAACCCAAACCCAAACCTAACCCTAACTCTAAACCAAACCCAAACCTAACCCTAACCCTAACTCTAACCCAAACCCTAACCTAACCCTATCCCTAACCCTAACTCAAACCCTAACTCTAACACTAACCCAAACCCTAACCCTAACCCTAACCCAAACCATAAACCAAATAATAAAACTAATCCTAACCCTAACCCTAACCCTCATCCTTATCCTAACCCTAACCCTAACCCTAACCTTAACCCTAACCCTAATTCTAACCCTAACCCTAACCCCAACCCTAACCCTAACCAAAACCCAAACCCTGATCTTAACACAAACCCTAACACTAATACTAAACCTAACCGTAACCAGACCCTAACCCTAATCCTAACCCTAACCCTAACCCTAACTCTAACCCAAAACCTAACGCTAACCCTAACCCTAACCCTAACCCAAACCCTAACCCTAACGCTAATCCTAACCCTAATGCTAACCCTAAACCTAACCCTAACACTAACCCTACTCCTAACCGTAACCCTAACCCAAACCCTAACACTAACCCTAACGCTAAACTTAACCCTAAATCCAACCCTAACCCTAACCCTAACCCGAACCCAAACCCTAACCCTAACCCTAACCCTAACTGAAACACTTATCCTAAACCTAACCCTAACCCTAATGCTAACCCTAAACCTAATTCAAACTCAAACCCTAACCCTAATCCTAACCCAACCCAAACCCTAATCCTAACCCTAAAACTAACCCATAACATAACCGAAACCGAAACCGTAACCCTAACCCTAACCCTAACCCTAATCCTAACCCTAAACATAACCCTAACCCTAACCGTAACCCTAACCCTAACCCAACCCCTAACCCTCACCATAACTCTAACCCAAATCCGACTCTAACCCTAACCCTAACCCAAATCCTAACCCGAACCCTAACCCTAACCCTAACCCAAACCCTAACCCTAAACCAAACCCTAACCCAAAGCCAAACCCTAACGCTAACCCTAAAGCTAACCCTAACCATAACCCTAACCCTAACCCTAATGCTAAACCTAACCATAACCCTAACTCTAACCCTAACCCTAACCCTAACCCAAACCCTAACCCTAACCCTAACCCTAACCCTAACCCTAACCCTAACCCAAACCGTAACCCTAACCCTAATCCTAACCCTAATGCTAACCCTAAACCTAACCCTAACACTAACCCTAGTCTTAACCCTAACCCTAACCCAAACCCTAACAAAAACCCTAACCCTAACCCTAAACTTAAATCAAAACCTAAACCTAACCCTAACCCTAAACCGAACCCAAACCATAACCCTAACCCTAACCCTAACTGAAACACTAATCCTAAACCTAACCCTAACCCTAATGCTAACCCTAAACCGAATTCCAACTCAAACCCTAACCCTAACCCTAAACCTAACCCAAAACATAACCCAAACCTAAACCCTAACCTTAAACCTAACCCTAACCCTACACCCTAACCCTAACAGTTACCCTAACCATAACCCAAACCTAAAACCAAACCCTAACCCTAATCCTAACCCTAACCCTAGCCCTAATCCTAGTCCTAACCCTAAAAATAACCCTAACCCTAAACCTAACCTTAACACTTACCCAAACCCAAACTCTAAACCTAACTCTAATCGGAACCCTAACCCTAACCCTAATCCTAACCCTAACCCTAACCATAACCCTAATCCTATTCCTAACCCTAACCCTAACCCTAACCCTAACCCTAACCCTAACCCTCATCCTAACCCAAAACCTAACCCTAAACCTAACCCTAACCCTAACCCAAACCCTAACCCTAACCCTAACCCTAACCCAAACCCTAACCCTAACCCTAACCCTAACCCTAACCCTAACCCAAACCCTAACTGAAACACTTATCCTAAATCTAACCCTAACCCTATTGCTAACCCTAAACCTAATTCAAACTCAAACCCTAACCCTAATCCTAACGTTAACCCTAACCCTAACCCTAACCCTAACCCTAAACCTAACCCAAAACATAACCCAAACCGAAAACCTATCCCTAACCCTAACCGTAACCCTAATCCTAACCCTAAACCTAACCCTAATCCTAGTCCTAACCCTAACCCTAACCCTAACCCTAACCTTAAC
>CM069551.1:3277500-3290000 GCA_035773235.1 Eospalax fontanierii | reverse complement strand
CCTAACCCTAATCCTAACCCTAACCCTAACCCAAACCCGAACCCTAAACCTAACACTAACCCAAACTTTAACCCTAACCCTAACCCAAACCTTAACCCTAAACTTAAACCTAAACCAAACCCTAATCCTAACCCTAACCCTACCATTAACCCTAACCGAAAATCTAAACCCTAACCCTACTCCTAACCCTAACCCTAACCCTTACCCTTACCCAAACCCAAACCCTAAAACTAACCCTAATCCAAACCCTAACCCTAACCCTAACCCTAACCCTAATCCTAGTTCTAACCCTAACCCTAACACTAACCCTAACCCTAACCCTAACTCTAACCTAACCCTAAACCTAACCCTAACTCAAACCCTAACTCTAACACTAACCCAAACCATAACCCTAACCCTAACCCAAACCATAACCCAAATAATAACCCTAATCCTAACACTAACCCTAACCCTCAGCCTTATCCTAACCCTAACCCTAACCCTAACCCTAATTCTAACCCTAACCCTAATCCTAACAGAAAACCTAACCCTAACCCTAACCCTAACCATAATCTTAACACTAACCCTAACCCTAACATTAACCCAGATTCAAACCTAACCCTAACCCAAACCCTAACCCTAACCCTAACCCTAACCCAAAACCTAACCCTAACCCTAATCCTAACCATAATGGGAACCCTAAACATTACTCAAACTCAAACCCCAACCCTAACCCTAACCCTAACCCCAACCCTAACCCTAACCCTAACCCAAACCCTAACCCTAACACTAACCCTAACCCAAACCCTAACCCTAACACTAAATCTAACGCTAGCCCTAACCCAAACCCTAAACCTAACCCTAATCCTAATCCTAATGCTAACCCTAAACCTAACCCTAACACTAACCCTAGGCCTAAACCTAACCCTACCCAAACCCTAACACTAACCCTAACCCTAACCCTAACCCGAATCCAAACCCTAACCCTAACCCTAACCCTAACTGAAACACTAATCCTAAACCTAACCCTAACCCTAATGCTAACCCTAAACCTAATTCAAACTCAAACCCTAACCCTAATCCTAACCCGAACCCAAACCCTAACCCTAACCCTAAACCTAACCCAAAAAATAATCAAAACCGAAACCCAAACCATAACCCTAACCCTAACCCGAATCCCTAACCCTAACACTTACCCTAAACATAACCCAAACCTAAATCAAACCCTAACCATAATCCTAACCCTAACCCTAACCCTAATCCAAGTCCTAACCCTAACCCTAACCCTAAGCCTAACCCTAACCCTAACCTTAACCCTTACAAAACCCAAACTCTAAACCTAACTCTAATCGGAACCCTAACCCTAACCCTAACCCTAACCATAACACTAAACCAACATCTCACCCTAACACTAACTCTAACCCAAACACAAACCTAACCCTAACTCTAAACCAAACCCAAACCTAACCCTAACCCTAACTCTAACCCAATCCCTAACCTAATCCTATACCTAACCCTAACTCAAACCCTAACTCTAACACTAACCCAAACCCTAACCCTAACCCTAACCCAAACCATAACCCAAATAATAACACTAATCCTAACCCTAACCCAAACCCTCACCCATACCCTAACACTAACCTTAACCCTAAGCTTATCCCTAACCCTAATTTTAACCCTAACCCTAACCCTAACCCTAACCCTAACCCTAACCCTAACCCAAACCCAAACCCTGATCTTAACACAAACCCTAACCCTAATCCTAACCCTAACCCTAACCAGACCCTAACCCTAACCCTAACCCTAACCCTAACACAAACCCTAACCCTAACCCTAACCATAACCATAACCCAAACCCTAACCCTAACGCTAATCCTAACCCTAATGCTAACCCTAAACCTAACCCTAACACTAACCTTACTCCTAACCTTAACCCTAACCCAAACCCTAACACGATCCCTAACCCTAACCTTAACCCTAAATCAAACACTAACCCTAACCCTAACCCGAACCCAAACCCTAACCCTAACCCTAACCCTAACTGAAACACTTATCCTAAACCTAACCCTAACCCTAATGCTAACCCTAAACCTAATTCAAACTCAAACCCTAACCCTAATCCTAACCCAACCCAAACCCTAACCCTAACCCTAAAACTAACCCAAAACATAACCGAAACCGAAACCGTAACCCTAACCCTAACCCTAACCCTAATCCTAACCCTAACCATAACCCTAACCCTAACCGTAACCCTAACCCTAACCCAACCCCTAACCCTCACCATAACTCTAACCCAAATCCGACTCTAACCCTAACCCTAAACCAAATCCTAACCCGAACCCTAACCCTAACCCTAACTCTAACCCAAACCCTAACCTAACCCTAAACCTAACCCTAACTCAAAACCTAACTCTAACACTAACCCAAATCCTAACCCTAACCCTAACCCAAACCATAACCCAAATAATAACCCTAATCCTAACCCTAACCCTAACCTTCATCCTTATCCTAACCCTAAACCTAACCCTAACCTTAACACTAACCCTAATTCTAAACCTAACCCTAAACTTAACCCTAACCCTAACCCAAACCCAAACCCTAATCTTAACACAAACCCTAAACCTAATCCTAACCCTAACCGTAACCCTAACCCTAACCCTAACCCAAACCCTAACCCTAACCCTAACCCTAACCCAAACCCGAAGCCTAACCCTAACCCTAACCCAAACCCTAACCCTAACCCTAACCCTAACACAAACCCTAAACCTAACCCTAACCCTAACACAAACCCTAAACCTAACCCTAATCCTAACCCTAATGCTAACCCTAAACCTAACCCTAACACTAACCCTAGTCCTAACCCTAACCCTAACCCAAACCCTAACACTAACCCTAACCCTAACCCTAACCCTAAATCAAACCCTAAACCTAACCCTAACACTAACCCAAACACAAACCCTAATCTTAACACAAACCCTAACCCTAATCCTAACCCTAACCGTAACCGTAACCCTAATCCTAACCCTAACCCAAACCCTAACCCTAACCCTAATCCTAACCCAAACCCTAACCCTAACCCTAACCCTAACCCTAACCCAAACCCTAACGCTAACCCTAACCCTAACCCAAACCCTAACCCTAACCCTAACCCTAACCCTAACCCTAACCCAAACCCTAACCCTAACCCTAACCCTACCCCTATCCCTAACCCTAACCCTAACCCTAACTCAAACGCTAACCCTAACCCTAACCCGAACCCGAACCCAAACCCTAACCCTAACCCTAAACCTAACCCAAATCCTAAACCTAACCCTAACACTACTCCTAAACCAAACCCTAAATCTAACCCTAACCCTATACCTAATCCTAACTCTAAACCTAACCCTAATCCTAATCCAAACCCTAACACTAACACTAAGCTTAACCCTAACACTAACACAAAACCTAACCCTAACACTAACCCTAATTTTAACTAAAACCCAAACCCTAACACTAACCCTAACCCACCCCCTAATAATAACCCTAACCCTAAACCTAACCCAAAACATAACCGACACCCAAACCCTAACCCTAACCCTACCCCTAACCAAAACCCACACCGTAAGCCTAACCCTAACCCAAACCGTAACACTAACCCTAATTCTACACTTAAACCCTAACCCTAACCCTAACCATAAACCAAACCTAAAGCCTAACCCTAATCCTAATCCTAAAACTAACCCTAACCATAACCCTAATCCAACCCATAACCCTAAACCTAACTCTAACCCAAACCCTAACCTAAACCTAACCCTAACCCAAACCCAAACCCTAACCCTAACCCTAACTCTAACCCTAATCCTAACACTAAACCAAACCCTAACCCTAACCCAAACCTAAACCATAACCCAAATACTAACCCTAATCCTAACCCTAACCCTAACCCTCATCCTTATCCTAACCCTAACCCTAACCCTTACCCTTACCCAAACCCAAACTCTAAAACTAAACCTAATCCGAACCCTAACCGTAATCCTAATCCTAACCGTAATCCTAATCCTAACCCAACTCCTAACCCTCACCCTAACTCTAACCCAAACCCGAACCCTAACCCTAACCCTAACCCAAATCCTAACCCTATCCCTAACCCTAACCCTAACCCAAACCCTAACCCTTATCCAAACCCTAACGCACAACCAAACCCTAAACTTAACCCTAAACTTAACCCAAAACCTCACCCTAACCCTAACCCTAACCCTAAACCTAACCATAACCCTAACCCTAACCATAAACCAAACCGAAACCTAAACCCTAAACTTTACCCTAATAGTAACTCAAACCCTAACCCTAACCCAAATCCAAACCCTAAACTTTACACTAACCCTAGCCCTAACACTAACCCAAATTCAAACCTAAGCCTAACCCTAACCCAAACCCTAACCCTAAACCTAACCCAAACCCAAACCCTAACCGTAACCCTAAACCTAACCCTAACCCTAACCCTAAACCTAACACTAACCCAAACCCTAACCCTAACCCTTACCCTAACCCTAACTATAACCTTAACCCTAAACCAAACCCTAATCCTAACCCTATCCCTAACATTAACCCGAACCGAAAATCTAAACCCTAACCCTACTCCTAACCCTAACCCTAACCCTTACCCTTACCCAAACCCAAACCCTAAAACTAACCCTAATCCAAACCCTAACCCTAACCCTAATCCTAACCATAACCCTAACCCTCACCCAACCCCTAACCCTCACCATAACTCTAACACAAATCCGACTCTAACCCTAACCTTAACCCAAAACCTAACCCGAACCCTAACCCTAACCCTAACCCAAACCCTAACCCTAACCAAAACCTTAAACAAAACCCAAACCCAAACCCTAACCCTAACGCTAACCCTAACCATAACCCTAACCCTAACACTAATGCTAAACCTAACCATAACCCTAACCCTAACCCTAAACCTAACCAAACCTAAACCCTAACCCATACCCTAATCCTAACATTACCCCTAACACTAACCCTAACCGAAAACCTAAACCCTAACCCTACTCCTAACCCTAACCCTAACCCTAACACAAACCCTAACCCTAAACGTAACCTTAACCCAAACCCTAACCCTAACCTTAACCCAAACCCAAACCCTAATCTTACCACAAACCCTAACTCTAATCCTAACCCTAACCCTAACCCTAACCCAAACCGTAACCCTAAACCTAACCCTAACCCTAAACCAAACCCTAACCCTAATCCTAACCCTAACCCTAATCCTAACCCTAATGCTAAACCTAAACCTAACCCTAACACTAACCTTAGTCCTAACCCTAACCCTAACCCAAACCCTAACACTAACCCTAACCCTAACACTAACCCTAAATCAAACCCTAAACCTAATCCTAACCCTAACCCGAACCCAAACCCTAACCCTAACCCTAACCCTAACTGAAACACTAATCCTAAACCTAACCCTAACCCTAATCCTAACCCTAAACCTAATTCCAACTCAAACCCTAACCCTAACCCTAAACGTAACCCAAAACATAAACCAAACCGAAACCCTAACCCTAAACCTAACCCTAACTCTAAACCCTAATCCTAACACTTACCCTAACCATAACCCAAACCTAAAACCAAACCCTAACCCTAACACTAACCCTAATCCTAGTCCTAACTCTAACACTAACCCTAACCCTAACCCTAAACCTAACCTTAACCCTTACCCAAACCCAAACTCTAAACCTAACTCTAATCGGAACCCTAACTCTAACCCTAACCCTAACCCTAACCTTAACACTAACCCTAATTCTAACCCTAACCCTAACCCTAACCCTAACCCTAATCCTAACCCTAACCCTAACCCTAACCCAAACCCAAACCCTAATCTTAACACAAACCCTAACCCTAACCCTAACCCTAACCCAAACCCTAACCCTAACCCTAACCCTAAACCTAACCCAAACCCTAACCCTAACCCTAAACCTAACCCTAACCCAAACCCTAAACCTAACCCTAAACCAAACCCTAACCCTAACCCTAACCCTAACCCTAACGCAAACCCTAACTGAAACACTTATCCTAAATCTAACCCTAACCCTAATGCTAACCCTAAACCTAATTCAAACTCAAAACCTAACCCTAATCCTAACCCTAACCCTAACCCTAACCCTAACCCCAACCCTAAGCCTAACTAAAACACTAATCCTAAACCTAACCCTAACCCTAATGCTAACCCTAAACCTAATTCAAACTCAAACCATAACCCTATTCCTAACCCGAACCCAAACCCTAACCCTAACCATAAACGTAACCCAAAACATAACCCAAACCGAAACCCTAACCCTAACCCTAACCCTAACACTAACCCTAAACCCTAACCCTAACACTAACCCTAAACATAACCCAAACCTAAACCAAACCCTAACCCTAATCCTAACACTAACCCTAACCCTAATCCTAGTCCTAACCCTAACCCTAACCCTAACCCTAACCCTAACCTTAACCCTTACCCAAACCGAAACTCTAAACCTAACTCTAATCGGAACCCTAACCCTAACCCTAATCCTAACCCTAACCCTAACCATAACCCTAATCCAACACCTCACACTAACCCTAACTCTAATCCAAACCCTAACCTAACACTAACTCTAAACCAAACCCAAACCCTAACCCTCACCCTAACCCTAACCCAAACCCCAATGTAAGCCTAAACCTAACCCTAACTCAAACCCTACCTCTAACACTAACCCAAACCCTAACACTAACCCTAACCCAAACCATAACCTAAATAATAACCCTAATCCTAACCGAACCCTAAACCTCATCCTTTTCCTAACCCTAACCCTAACCCTAACCCTAACACTAACCCTAATTCTAACCCTAACCCTACCCCAAAACCTAACCCTAACCCTAACCCTAACCCTCACCCAAAACCTAACCCTAACCCTAACCGTAACCATAATCTTAACACTAACCATAACCCTAATACTAACCCAGATTCAAACCTAACCCTAACCCAAACCCTAACCCTAACCCTAAAACTAACCCTAACCCAAACCCTAACCCTAAATCTAATCCTAACCCTAATGCTAACCCTAAAACTAATTCAAACTCAAACCATAACCCTATTCCTAACCCGAACCCAAACCCTAACTCTAACCCTAAACCTAACCCAAACATAACCCAAACCGAAACCCTAACACTAACCCTAACCATAACCCTAAACCCTAACCCTAAACATAACCCAAACCTAAATCCAAACCCTAACCCTAATCCTAACACTAACCCTAACACTAATACTAGTCCTAACCCTAACCCTAACCCTAACCCTAACCTTAACCCTTACCCAAACCCAAACACTAAACCTAACTCTAATCCGAACCCTAACCCTAACCCTAATCCTAACCCTAACCCTAACCAAAACCCTAATCCAACACCTCACCCTAACCCTAACTCTAACCAAAACCCTAACCTAACCCTAACTCTAAACCAAACCCAAACCCTAACCCTAACCCTAACTCTAACCCAAACCCCAATGTAAGCCTAAACCTAACCCTAACTCAAACCCTAACTCTAACACTAACCCAAAACCTAACACTAACCCTAACCCAAACCATAACCCAAATAATAACCCTCATCCTAACCCTAACCCTAAACCTCATCCTTTTCTAACCCTAACCCTAACCCTAACCGTAACACTAACCCTAATTCTAACCCTAACCCTAACCCTAACCCTAACCCAAAACCTAACCCTAACCCTAACCCTAACCATAATCTTAACACTAACCATAACCCTAACACTAACCCAGATTCAAACCTAACCCTAACCCAAACCCTAACCCTAACCCTAAGCCTAACCCTAACCCAAAGCCTAACCCTAACCCTAATCCTAACCCTAATGCTAACCCTAAACCTAACTCAAACTCAAACCCTAACCCTAAGCCTAACCCTAATCCAAACCCTAACCCTAACCCTAACCCTAACCCTAACCCTAACTAAAACCCTAACACTAACCCAACCCGAACGCAAAACATAACCCTAACACGAAACTTAACCGAAAACCTAAACCTAACCGTAATCCTAAACAAAACCCTAACCCTAACACTAACCCTAACCCCAACCCTAACACAAACGCTAACCCTAACCCTAACCCAAAACCTAAACCTAACCCTAAACCTAACCCTAACCCTAACCCAATCCCTAACTCTAACCCTAAACCTAAACTTAACCCCTAACCCCGAACCCCAAACCCTAACCCAAACCCTAACCCTAACCCTAACCCTAACCCTAATCCTAGTCCTAACCCTAACCCTAACACTAACCCTAACCCTAACCCTAACTCTAACCTAACCCTAAACCTAACCCTAACTCAAACCCTAACTCTAACACTAACCCAAACCATAACCCTAACCCTAACCCAAACCATAACCCAAATAATAACCCTAAATCTAACACTAACCCTAACCCTCAGCCTTATCCTAACCCTAACCCTAACCCTAACCCTAACCCTAATTCTAACCCTAACCCTAATCCTAACAGAAAACCTAACCCTAACCCTAACCCTAACCATAATCTTAACACTAACCCTAACCCTAACACTAACCCAGATTCAAACATAACCCTAACCCAAACCCTAATCTTACCCCAAACCCTAACCCAAAACCTAACCCTAACCCTAATCCTAACCATAATGCTAACCCTAAACCTAACTCAAACTCAAACCCTAACCCTAAGGCTAACCCTAACCCAAACCCTAAACCTAACCCTAACCCTAACCCTAACCCTAACTAAAACCCTAACACTAACCCAACCCGAACGCAAACCCTAACCCTAACCCGAAACTTAACCGAAAACCTAAACCTAACCGTAATCCTAAACCAAACCCTAACCCTAACACTAAACCTAACCCTTTCCCTAACCCTAACCCAAACGCTAACCTATCGCTAACCCAAAATCTAAACCTAAGCCTAAACCTAACCCTATCCCTAACCCAATCCCTAACCCTAACAATAAACCTAAACTTAACCCCTAACCCCTAACCCCAAACCCTAACCCAAACCCTAACCCTAACCCTAACCCTAACCCTAAATCAAACCCTAACCCGAACCCTAACCCAAACGCTTACCCTAACCCTAAACCTACCCCTAAACCAAACCCTAACCCTAACCTTAACCCTAACCCTAATCCTAACCCAAACCCAAACCCTAACACGAAACCTAAGCCTAATCCACACCGAAACCAAAACAATAACCCTAAACGTAAACCTAAACCTAACCCTAACCCAAACCCAAACCGTAACCCTAAACGTAACCTTAGTCCAAACCCTAACCCTAACCTTAACCCTAACCCAAACCCTAATCTTAACACAAACCCTAACCCTAATCCTAACCCTAACCCTAACCCAAACCCTAACCCTAACACTAACCCTAACCCAAACCCTAACCCTAACACTAAAACTAACCCTAGCCCTAACCCAAACCCTAAACCTAACCCTAATCCTAACCCTAATGCTAACCCTAAACCTAACCCTAACACTAACCCTAGGCCTAACCCTAACCCTACCCAAACCCTAACACTAACCCTAACCCTAACCCTAACCGTAAATCAAACCCTAACCCTAACCCTAAACCGAACCCAAACCCTAACCCTAACCCTAACCCTAACTGAAACACTAATCCTAAACCTAACCCTAACCCTAATGCTAACCCTAAACCTAATTCAAACTCAAACCCTAACCCTAATCCTAACCCGAACCCAAACCCTAACCCTAACCCTAAACCTACCCCAAAAAAAAACCAAAACCGAAACCCTAACCCTATCCCTAACCCTAACCCGAAACCCTAACCCTAACACTTACCCTAAACATAACCCAAACCTAAATCCAAACCCTAACCATAATCCTAACCCTAACCCTAACCCTAATCCAAGTCCTAACCCTAACCCTAACCCTAACCCTAACCCTAACCCTAACCTTAACCTTACAAAACCCAAACTCTAAACCTAACTCTAATCGGAACCCTAACCCTAACCCTAATCCTAACCCTAACCCTAACCATAACACTAATCCAACACCTCACCCTAACACTAACTCTAACCCAAACCCAAACCTAACCCTAACTCTAAACCAAACCCAAACCTAACCCTAACCCTAACTCTAACCCAAACCCTAACCTAACCCTATCCCTAACCCTAACTCAAACCCTAACTCTAACACTAACCCAAACCCTAACCCTAACCCTAACCCAAACCATAAACCAAATAATAAAACTAATCCTAACCCTAACCCTAACCCTCATCCTTAGCCTAACCCTAACCCTAACCCTAACCTTAACCCTAACCCTAAGTCTAACCCTAACCCTAACCCTAACCCTAACCCTAACCAGAACCCAAACCCTGATCTTAACTCAAACCCTAACACTAATACTAAACCTAACCGTAACCAGACCCTACCCCTAATCCTAACCCTAACCCTAACCCTAACTCTAACCCAAAACCTAACGCTAACCCTAACCCTAACCCTAACCCAAACCCTAACCCTAACGCTAATCCTAACCCTAATGCTAACCCTAAACCTAACCCTAACACTAACCCTACTCCTAACCGTAACCCTAACCCAAACCCTAACACTAACCCTAACGCTAAACTTAACCCTAAATCCAACCCTAACCCTAACCCTAACCCGAACCCAAACCCTAACCCTAACCCTAACCCTAACTGAAACACTTATCCTAAACCTAACCCTAACCCTAATGCTAACCCTAAACCTAATTCAAACTCAAACCCTAACCCTAATCCTAACCCAACCCAAACCCTAATCCTAACCCTAAAACTAACCCATAACATAACCGAAACCGAAACCGTAACCCTAACCCTAACCCTAACCCTAATCCTAACCCTAAACATAACCCTAACCCTAACCGTAACCCTAACCCTAACCCAACCCCTAACCCTCACCATAACTCTAACCCAAATCCGACTCTAACCCTAACCCTAACCCAAATCCTAACCCGAACCCTAACCCTAACCCTAACCCAAACCCTAACCCTAAACCAAACCCTAACCCAAAGCCAAACCCTAACGCTAACCCTAAAGCTAACCCTAACCATAACCCTAACCCTAACCCTAATGCTAAAGCTAACCATAACCCTAACTCTAACCCTAACCCTAACCCTAACCCAAACCCTAACCCTAAACCTAACCCTACCCCTAACCCTAACCCTAACCCAAACCGTAACCCTAACCCTAATCCTAACCCTAATGCTAACCCTAAACCTAACCCTAACACTAACCCTAGTCTTAACCCTAACCCTAACCCAAACCCTAACAAAAACCCTAACCCTAACCCTAAACTTAAATCAAAACCTAAACCTAACCCTAACCCTAAACCGAACCCAAACCATAACCCTAACCCTAACCCTAACTGAAACACTAATCCTAAACCTAACCCTAACCCTAATGCTAACCCTAAACCGAATTCCAACTCAAACCCTAACCCTAACCCTAAACCTAACCCAAAACATAACCCAAACCTAAACCCTAACCTTAAACCTAACCCTAACCCTAAACCCTAACCCTAACAGTTACCCTAACCATAACCCAAACCTAAAACCAAACCCTAACCCTAATCCTAACCCTAACCCTAGCCCTAATCCTAGTCCTAACCCTAAAAATAACCCTAACCCTAAACCTAACCTTAACACTTACCCAAACCCAAACTCTAAACCTAACTCTAATCGGAACCCTAACCCTAACCCTAATCCTAACCCTAACCCTAACCATAACCCTAATCCTATTCCTAACCCTAACCCTAACCCTAACCCTAACCCTAACCCTAACCCTCATCCTAACCCAAAACCTAACCCTAAACCTAACCCTAACCCTAACCCAAACCCTAACCCTAACCCTAACCCTAACCCAAACCCTAACCCTAACCCTAACCCTAACCCTAACCCAAACCCTAACTGAAACACTTATCCTAAATCTAACCCTAACCCTATTGCTAACCCTAAACCTAATTCAAACTCAAACCCTAACCCTAATCCTAACGTTAACCCTAACCCTAACCCTAACCCTAACCCTAAACCTAACCCAAAACATAACCCAAACCTAAAACCTATCCCTAACCCTAACCGTAACCCTAATCCTAACCCTAAACCTAACCCTAATCCTAGTCCTAACCCTAACCCTAACCCTAACCCTAACCTTAACCCTTACCCAAACCAAAACCCTAACTGAAACACTTATCCTAAATCTAACCCTAACCCTATTGCTAACCCTAAACCTAATTCAAACTCAAACCCTAACCCTAATCCTAACGTTAACCCTAACCCTAACCCTAACCCTAACCCTAAACCTAACCCAAAACATAACCCAAACCGAAAATCTATCCCTAACCCTAACCGTAACCCTAATCCTAACGCTAACCCTAACCCTAATCCTAGTCCTAACCCTAACCCTAACCCTAACCCTAACCTTAACCCTTACCCAAAAACAAACTCTAAACATAACTCTAATCGGAACCCTAACCCTAACCC
>CM069551.1:3270000-3275000 GCA_035773235.1 Eospalax fontanierii | reverse complement strand
CCTAACCCTAACCCTAACCCTAACACTAACCCTAACACAAACCCAAACCCTAATCTTAACACAAACCCTAACCCTAATCCTAACCCTAACCCTAACCCTAACCCTAACCCTAACCCTAACCCCAACCCTAAGCCTAACTAAAACACTAATCCTAAACCTAACCCTAACCCTAATGCTAACCCTAAACCTAATTCAAACTCAAACCATAACCCTATTCCTAACCCGAACCCAAACCCTAACCCTAACCATAAACGTAACCCAAAACATAACCCAAACCGAAACCCTAACCCTAACCCTAACCCTAACACTAACCCTAAACCCTAACCCTAACACTAACCCTAAACATAACCCAAACCTAAACCCAACCCTAACCCTAATCCTAACACTAACCCTAACCCTAATCCTAGTCCTAACCCTAACCCTAACCCTAACCCTAACCCTAACCTTAACCCTTACCCAAACCGAAACTCTAAACCTAACTCTAATCGGAACCCTAACCCTAACCCTAATCCTAACCCTAACCCTAACCATAACCCTAATCCAACACCTCACACTAACCCTAACTCTAATCCAAACCCTAACCTAACACTAACTCTAAACCAAACCCAAACCCTAACCCTCACCCTAACTCTAACCCAAACCCCAATGTAAGCCTAAAGCTAACCCTAACTCAAACCCTAACTCTAACACTAACCCAAACCCTAACACTAACCCTAACCCAAACCATAACCTAAATAATAACCCTAATCCTAACCGAACCCTAAACCTCATCCTTTTCCTAACCCTAACCCTAACCCTAACCCTAACACTAACCCTAATTCTAACCCTAACCCTAACCCAAAACCTAACCCTAACCCTAACCCTAACCCCCTCCCAAAACCTAACCCTAACCCTAACCGTAACCATAATCTTAACACTAACCATAACCCTAATACTAACCCAGATTCAAACCTAACCCTAACCCAAACCCTAACCCTAACCCTAAAACTAACCCTAACCCAAACCCTAACCCTAAATCTAATCCTAACCCTAATGCTAACCCTAAAACTAATTCAAACTCAAACCATAACCCTATTCCTAACCCGAACCCAAACCCTAACTCTAACCCTAAACCTAACCCAAACATAACCCAAACCGAAACCCTAACACTAACCCTAACCATAACCCTAAACCCTAACCCTAAACATAACCCAAACCTAAATCCAAACCCTAACCCTAATCCTAACACTAACCCTGACACTAATACTAGTCCTAACCCTAACCCTAACCCTAACCCTAACCTTAACCCTTACCCAAACACAAAGTCTAGACCTAACTCTAATCGGAACCCTAACCCTAACCCTAATCCTAACCCTAACCCTAACCAAAACCCTAATCCAACACCTCACCCTAACCCTAACTCTAACCAAAACCCTAACCTAACCCTAACTCTAAACCAAACCCAAACCCTAACCCTAACCCTAACTCTAACCCAAACCCCAATGTAAGCCTAAACCTAACCCTAACTCAAACCCTAACTCTAACACTAACCCAAAACCTAACACTAACCCTAACCCAAACCATAACCCAAATAATAACCCTCATCCTAACCCTAACCCTAAACCTCATCCTTTTCTAACCCTAACCCTAACCCTAACCGTAACACTAACCCTAATTCTAACCCTAACCCTAACCCTAACCCTAACCCAAAACCTAACCCTAACCCTAACCCTAACCATAATCTTAACACTAACCATAACCCTAACACTAACCCAGATTCAAACCTAACCCTAACCCAAACCCTAACCCTAACCCTAAGCCTAACCCTAACCCAAAGCCTAACCCTAACCCTAATCCTAACCCTAATGCTAACCCTAAACCTAACTCAAACTCAAACCCTAACCCTAAGCCTAACCCTAATCCAAACCCTAACCCTAACCCTAACCCTAACCCTAACCCTAACTAAAACCCTAACACTAACCCAACCCGAACGCAAAACATAACCCTAACACGAAACTTAACCGAAAACCTAAACCTAACCGTATTCCTAAACAAAACCCTAACCCTAACACTAACCCTAACCCCAACCCTAACACAAACGCTAACCCTAACCCTAACCCAAAACCTAAACCTAACCCTAAACCTAACCCTAACCCTAACCCAATCCCTAACTCTAACCCTAAACCTAAACTTAACCCCTAACCCCGAACCCCAAACCCTAACCCAAACCCTAACCCTAACCCTAACCCTAACCCTAATCCTAGTCCTAACCCTAACCCTAACACTAACCCTAACCCTAACCCTAACTCTAACCTAACCCTAAACCTAACCCTAACTCAAACCCTAACTCTAACACTAACCCAAACCATAACCCTAACCCTAACCCAAACCATAACCCAAATAATAACCCTAAATCTAACACTAACCCTAACCCTCAGCCTTATCCTAACCCTAACCCTAACCCTAACCCTAACCCTAATTCTAACCCTAACCCTAATCCTAACAGAAAACCTAACCCTAACCCTAACCCTAACCATAATCTTAACACTAACCCTAACCCTAACACTAACCCAGATTCAAACATAACCCTAACCCAAACCCTAATCTTACCCCAAACCCTAACCCAAAACCTAACCCTAACCCTAATCCTAACCATAATGCTAACCCTAAACCTAACTCAAACTCAAACCCTAACCCTAAGGCTAACCCTAACCCAAACCCTAAACCTAACCCTAACCCTAACCCTAACCCTAACTAAAACCCTAACACTAACCCAACCCGAACGCAAACCCTAACCCTAACCCGAAACTTAACCGAAAACCTAAACCTAACCGTAATCCTAAACCAAACCCTAACCCTAACACTAAACCTAACCCTTTCCCTAACCCTAACCCAAACGCTAACCTATCGCTAACCCAAAATCTAAACCTAAGCCTAAACCTAACCCTATCCCTAACCCAATCCCTAACCCTAACAATAAACCTAAACTTAACCCCTAACCCCTAACCCCAAACCCTAACCCAAACCCTAACCCTAACCCTAACCCTAACCCTAAATCAAACCCTAACCCGAACCCTAAACCAAACGCTTACCCTAACCCTAACCCTAACCCTAAACCAAACCCTAACCCTAACCTTAACCCTAACCCTAATCCTAACCCAAACCCAAACCCTAACACGAAACCTAAGCCTAATCCACACCGAAACCAAAACAATACCCCTAAACGTAAACCTAAACCTAACCCTAACCCAAACCCAAACCGTAACCCTAAACGTAACCTTAGTCCAAACCCTAACCCTAACCTTAACCCTAACCCAAACCCTAATCTTAACACAAACCCTAACCCTAATCCTAACCCTAACCCTAACCCAAACCCTAACCCTAACACTAACCCTAACCCAAACCCTAACCCTAACACTAAAACTAACCCTAGCCCTAACCCAAACCCTAAACCTAACCCTAATCCTAACCCTAATGCTAACCCTAAACCTAACCCTAACACTAACCCTAGGCCTAACCCTAACCCTACCCAAACCCTAACACTAACCCTAACCCTAACCCTAACCGTAAATCAAACCCTAACCCTAACCCTAAACCGAACCCAAACCCTAACCCTAACCCTAACCCTAACTGAAACACTAATCCTAAACCTAACCCTAACCCTAATGCTAACCCTAAACCTAATTCAAACTCAAACCCTAACCCTAATCCTAACCCGAACCCAAACCCTAACCCTAACCCTAAACCTAACCCAAAAAATAACCAAAACCGAAACCCTAACCCTATCCCTAACCCTAACCCGAAACCCTAACCCTAACACTTACCCTAAACATAACCCAAACCTAAATCCAAACCCTAACCATAATCCTAACCCTAACCCTAACCCTAATCCAAGTCCTAACCCTAACCCTAACCCTAACCCTAACCCTAACCCTAACCTTAACCCTTACAAAACCCAAACTCTAAACCTAACTCTAATCGGAACCCTAACCCTAACCCTAATCCTAACCCTAACCCTAACCATAACACTAATCCAACACCTCACCCTAACACTAACTCTAACCCAAACCCAAACCTAACCCTAACTCTAAACCAAACCCAAACCTAACCCTAACCCTAACTCTAACCCAAACCCTAACCTAACCCTATCCCTAACCCTAACTCAAACCCTAACTCTAACACTAACCCAAACCCTAACCCTAACCCTAACCCAAACCACAAACCAAACAATAAAACTAAACCTAACCCTAACCCTAACCCTCATCCTTATCCTAACCCTAACCCTAACCCTAACCTTAACCCTAACCCTGATTCTAACCCTAACCCTAACCCTAACCCTAACGCTAACCAAAACCCAGACCCAGATCTTAACACAAACCCTAACACTAATACTAAACCTAACCGTAACCAGACCCTAACCCTAATCCTAACCCTAACCCTAACCCTAACTCTAACCCAAAACCTAACGCTAACCCTAACCCTAACCCTAACCCAAACCCTAACCCTAACGCTAATCCTAACCCTAATGCTAACCCTAAACCTAACCCTAACACTAACCCTACTCCTAACCGTAACCCTAACCCAAACCCTAACACTAACCCTAACGCTAAATTTAACCCTAAATCCAACCCTAACCCTAACCCTAACCCGAACCCAAACCCTAACCCTAACCCTAACCCTAACTGAAACACTTATCCTAAACCTAACCCTAACCCTAATGCTAACCCTAAACCTAATTCAAACTCAAACCCTAACCCTAATCCTAACCCAACCCAAACCCTAATCCTAACCCTAAAACTAACCCATAACATAACCGAAACCGAAACCGTAACCCTAACCCTAACCCTAACCCTAATCCTAACCCTAAACATAACCCTAACCCTAACCGTAACCCTAACCCTAACCCAACCCCTAACCCTCACCATAACTCTAACCCAAATCCGACTCTAACCCTAACCCTAACCCAAATCCTAACCCGAACCCTAACCCTAACCCTAACCCAAACCCTAACCCTAAACCAA
>CM069551.1:3247500-3250000 GCA_035773235.1 Eospalax fontanierii | reverse complement strand
GGAACCCTAACTCTAAACCTAATCCTAAACCTAACCCTAACCATAAACCTAATCCAACACCTCACCCTAACCCTAACTCTAACCCAAACCCTAACCTAACCCTAACTCTAAACCAAACCCAAACCCTAACCCTAAACCTAACCCTAACCCTAAATCAAACCCAAAACCTAACCCTAACCCAAACGCTTACCCTAACCGTAACCCTAACCCTAAACCAAATCCTAACCCTAACCTTAACCCTAACCCTAATCCTAACCCAAACCCAAACCCTAACACGAAACCTAAGCCTAATCCACACCGAAACTGAAACAATAACCCTAAACGTAAATCTAACCCTAACCCTAACCCAAACCCAAACCCTAACCCTAAACGTAACCTTAATCCAAACCCTAACCCTAACCTTAACCCTAACCCAAACCCTAATCTTAACACAAAACCTAACCCTAATCCTAACCCTAACCCTAACCCAAACCCTAACCCTAACACTAACCCTAACCCAAACCCTAACCCTAACACTAAAACTAACCCTAGCCCTAACCCAAACCCTAAACCTAACCCTAATCCTAACCCTAATGCTAACCCTAAACCTAACCCTAACACTAACCCTAGGCCTAACCCTAACCCTACCCAAACCCTAACACTAACCCTAACCCTAACCCTAACCGTAAATCAAACCCTAACCCTAACCCTAAACCGAACCCAAACCCTAACCCTAACCCTAACCCTAACTGAAACACTAATCCTAAACCTAACCCTAACCCTAATGCTAACCCTAAACCTAATTCAAACTCAAACCCTAACCCTAATCCTAACCCGAACCCAAACCCTAACCCTAACCCTAAACCTAACCCAAAAAATAACCAAAACCGAAACCCTACCCCTATCCCTAACCCTAACCCGAAACCCTAATCCTAACACTTACCCTAAACATAACCCAAACGTAAATGCAAACCCTAACCATAATCCTAACCCTAACCCTAACCCTAATCCAAGTCCTAACCCTAACCCTAACCCTAACCCTAACCCTAACCCTAACCTTAACCCTTACAAAACCCAAACTCTAAACCTAACTCTAATCGGAACCCTAACCCTAACCCTAATCCTAACCCTAACCCGAACCATAACACTAATCCAACACCTCACCCTAACACTAACTCTAACCCAAACCCAAACCTAACCCTAACTCAAAACCAAACCCAAACCTAACCCTAACCCTAACTCTAACCCAAACCCTAACCTAACCCTATCCCTAACCCTAACTCAAACCCTAACTCTAACACTAACCCAAACCCTAACCCTAACCCTAACCCAAACCATAAACCAAATAATAAAACTTAACCTTAACCTAACCCTAAACCTAAACCTTATCCTTACCCTAACCCTTACCCTTACCTTTACCCCTACCCCTATTCTAACCCTAACCCTAACCCTAACCCTAACCCTAACCAAAACCCAAACCCTGATCTTAACACAAACCCTAACACTAATACTAAACCTAACCGTAACCAGACCCTAACCCTAATCCTAACCCTAACCCTAACCCTAACTCTAACCCAAAACCTAACGCTAACCCTAACCCTAACCCTAACCCAAACCCTAACCCTAACGCTAATCCTAACCCTAATGCTAACCCTAAACCTAACCCTAACACTAACCCTACTCCTAACCGTAACCCTAACCCAAACCCTAACACTAACCCTAACGCTAAACTTAACCCTAAATCCAACCCTAACCCTAACCCTAACCCGAACCCAAACCCTAACCCTAACCCTAACCCTAACTGAAACACTTATCCTAAACCTAACCCTAACCCTAATGCTAACCCTAAACCTAATTCAAACTCAAACCCTAACCCTAATCCTAACCCAACCCAAACCCTAATCCTAACCCTAAAACTAACCCATAACATAACCGAAACCGAAACCGTAACCCTAACCCTAACCCTAACCCTAATCCTAACCCTAAACATAACCCTAACCCTAACCGTAACCCTAACCCTAACCCAACCCCTAACCCTCACCATAACTCTAACCCAAATCCGACTCTAACCCTAACCCTAACCCAAATCCTAACCCGAACCCTAACCCTAACCCTAACCCAAACCCTAACCCTAAACCAAACCCTAACCCAAAGCCAAACCCTAACGCTAACCCTAAAGCTAACCCTAACCATAACCCTAACCCTAACCCTAATGCTAAACCTAACCCTAACCCTAACCCTAACCCTAACCCTAACCCTAACCCAAACCCTAACCCTAAACCTAACCCTAACCCTAACCCTAACCCTAACCCAAACCGTAACCCTAACCCTAATCCTAACCCTAATGCTAACCCTAAACCTAACCCTAACACTAACCCTAGTCTTAACCCTAACCCTAACCCAAACCCTAACAAAAACCCTAACCCTAACCCTAAACTTAAATCAAAACCTAAACCTAACCCTAACCCTAAACCGAACCCAAACCATAGCCCTAACCCTAACCCTAACTGAAACACTAATC
>CM069551.1:3215000-3235000 GCA_035773235.1 Eospalax fontanierii | reverse complement strand
TAACACTAAAACTAACCCTAGCCCTAACCCAAACCCTAAACCTAACCCTAATCCTAACCCTAATGCTAACCCTAAACCTAACCCTAACACTAACCCTAGGCCTAACCCTAACCCTACCCAAACCCTAACACTAACCCTAACCCTAATCCAAGTCCTAACCCTAACCCTAACCCTAACCCTAACCTTAACCCTTACAAAACCCAAACTCTAAACCTAACTCTAATCGGAACGCTAACCCTAACCCTAATCCTAACCCTAACCCTAACCATAACACTAATCCAACACCTCACCCTAAGACTAACTCTAACCCAAACCCAAACCTAACCCTAACTCTAAACCAAACCCAAACCTAACCCTAACCCTAACTCTAACCCAAACCCTAACCTAACCCTATACCTAACCCTAACTCAAACCCTAACTCTAACACTAACCCAAACCCTAACCCTAACCCTAACCCAAACCATAACCCAAATAATAACACTAATCCTAACCCTAACCCTAACCCTCATCCTTATCCTAACCCTAACCCTAACCCTAACCTTAACCCTAACCCTAATTCTAACCCTAACCCTAACCGTAACCGTAACCGTAACCCTAACCCAAACCCAAACCCTGATTTAACACAAACCCTAACCCTAATCCTAACCCTAACCCTAACCAGACCCTAACACTAACCCTAACACTAACCCTAACCCAAACCCTAACCCTAACCCTAACCCTAACCATAACCCAAAACCTAACCCTAACGCTAATCCTAACCCTAATGCTAACCCTAAACCTAAACCTAATACTAACCCTACTCCTAACCGTAACCCTAACCCAAACCCTAACACTAACCCTAACCCTAACCTTAACCCTAAAACAAACACTAACCCTAACCCTAACCCGAACACAAACCCTAACCCTAACCCTAACGCTAACTGAAACACTTATCCTAAACCTAACCCTAACCCTAATGCTAACCCTAAACCTAATTCAAACTCAAACCCTAACCCTAATCCTAACCCAACCCAAACCCTAACCCTAACCCTAAAACTAACCCAAAACATAACCGAAACCGAAACCGTAACCCTAACCCTAACCCTAACCCTAATCCTAACCCTAACCATAACCCTAACCCTAACCGTAACCCTAAACCTAACCAAACCCCTAACCCTCACCATAACTCTAACCCAAATCCGACTCTAACCCTAACCCTAACTCAAATCCTAACCCGAACCCTAAACCTAACCCTAACCCAAACCCTAACCCTAACCCAAACCATAACCCAAACCCAAACCCTAACCCTAACCCTAAAGCTAACACTAACCATAACCCTAACCCTAACCCTAATGCTAAACCTAACCATAACCCTAACTCTAACCCTAACCCTAACCCTAACCCAAACCCTAACCCTAACCCTAACCCTAACCCTAACCCTAACCCAAACCGTAACCCTAACCCTAATCCTAACCCTAATGCTAACCCTAAACCTAACCCTAACACTAACCCTAGTCTTAACCCTAACCCTAACCCAAACCCTAACAAAAACCCGAACCCTAACCCTAACCCTAAATCAAAACCTAAACCTAACCCTAACCCTAACCCGAACCCAAACCCTAACCCTAACCCTAATCCTAACTGAAACACTAATCCTAAACCTAACCCTAACCCTAACCCTAACCCTAATCCAAGTCCTAACCCTAACCCGAACCCAAACCCTAACCCTAACCCTAACCCTAACTGAAACACTTATCCTAAAGCTAACCCTAACCCTAATGCTAACATTAAACCTAATTCAAACTCAAACCCTAACCCTAATCCTAACCCATCCCAAACCCTAACCCTAACCCTAAAACTAACCCAAAACATAACCCAAACCGAAACCGTAACCCTAACCCTAACCCTAACCCTAATCCTAACCCTAACCTTAACCCTAATCCTAGTCCTAACCCTAACCCTAACAATAACCCTAACTCTAACCTGAACCCTTACCCAAACCCAAACTCTAAACCTAACTCTAATCGGAACCCTAACCCTAAACCTAATCCTAACCCTAACCCTAACCATAACCCTAATCCAACACCTCACCCTAACCCTAACTCTAACCCAAACCCTAACCTAACCCTAACTCTAAACCAAACCCAAACCCTAACCCTAACCCTAACCCGAACCCTAAATCAAACCCTAACCCTAACCCTAACCCAAACGCTTACCCTAACCGTACCCTAACCCTAACCCTAACCCTAACCCTAACCTTAACCCTAACCCTAATCCTAACCCAAACCCAAACCCTAACACGAAACCTAAGCCTAATCCACACCGAAACCAAAACAATAACCCTAAACGTAAACCTAACCCTAACCCTAACCCAAACCCTAACCCTAACACTAACCCTAACCCAAACCCTAACCCTAACACTAAAACTAACCCTAGCCCTAACCCAAATTTTAAACCTAACCCTAATCCTAACCCTAATGCTAACCCTAAACCTAACCCTAACACTAACCCTAGGCCTAACCCTAACCCTACCCAAACCCTAACACTAACCCTAACCCTAATCCAAGTCCTAACCCTAACCCTAACCCTAACCCTAACCTTAACCCTTACAAAACCCAAACTCTAAACCTAACTCTAATCGGAACGCTAACCCTAACCCTAATCCTAACCCTAACCCTAACCATAACACTAATCCAACACCTCACCCTAAGACTAACTCTAACCCAAACCCAAACCTAACCCTAACTCTAAACCAAACCCAAACCTAACCCTAACCCTAACTCTAACCCAAACCCTAACCTAACCCTATACCTAACCCTAACTCAAACCCTAACTCTAACACTAACCCAAACCCTAACCCTAACCCTAACCCAAACCATAACCCAAATAATAACACTAATCCTAACCCTAACCCTAACCCTCATCCTTATCCTAACCCTAACCCTAACCCTAACCTTAACCCTAACCCTAATTCTAACCCTAACCCTAACCGTAACCGTAACCGTAACCCTAACCCAAACCCAAACCCTGATTTAACACAAACCCTAACCCTAATCCTAACCCTAACCCTAACCAGACCCTAACACTAACCCTAACACTAACCCTAACCCAAACCCTAACCCTAACCCTAACCCTAACCATAACCCAAAACCTAACCCTAACGCTAATCCTAACCCTAATGCTAACCCTAAACCTAAACCTAATACTAACCCTACTCCTAACCGTAACCCTAACCCAAACCCTAACACTAACCCTAACCCTAACCTTAACCCTAAAACAAACCCTAACCCTAACCCTAACCCGAACCCAAACCCTAACCCTAACCCTAACGCTAACTGAAACACTTATCCTAAACCTAACCCTAACCCTAATGCTAACCCTAAACCTAATTCAAACTCAAACCCTAACCCTAATCCTAACCCAACCCAAACCCTAACCCTAACCCTAAAACTAACCCAAAACATAACCGAAACCGAAACCGTAACCCTAACCCTAACCCTAACCCTAATCCTAACCCTAACCATAACCCTAACCCTAACCGTAACCCTAAACCTAACCAAACCCCTAACCCTCACCATAACTCTAACCCAAATCCGACTCTAACCCTAACCCTAACTCAAATCCTAACCCGAACCCTAAACCTAACCCTAACCCAAACCCTAACCCTAACCCAAACCATAACCCAAACCCAAACCCTAACCCTAACCCTAAAGCTAACACTAACCATAACCCTAACCCTAACCCTAATGCTAAACCTAACCATAACCCTAACTCTAACCCTAACCCTAACCCTAACCCAAACCCTAACCCTAACCCTAACCCTAACCCTAACCCTAACCCAAACCGTAACCCTAACCCTAATCCTAACCCTAATGCTAACCCTAAACCTAACCCTAACACTAACCCTAGTCTTAACCCTAACCCTAACCCAAACCCTAACAAAAACCCGAACCCTAACCCTAACCCTAAATCAAAACCTAAACCTAACCCTAACCCTAACCCGAACCCAAACCCTAACCCTAACCCTAATCCTAACTGAAACACTAATCCTAAACCTAACCCTAACCCTAACCCTAACCCTAATCCAAGTCCTAACCCTAACCCTAACCCTAACCCAAACCCTAACCCTAACCCTAAAGCTAACCCTAACCATAACCCTAACCCTAACCCTAATGCTAAACCTAACCATAACCCTAACTCAAACCCTAACCCTAACCCTAAACCCTAACCCTAACACTTCCCCTAACCATAACCCAAACCTAAACAAAAACCCTAACCCTAATCCTAACCCTAACCCTAACCCTAACCCTAACCCTAACCCTAACCCTAACCAAAACCCTAATCCTAACCCTAACCCTAACCCTAATCCTAGTCCTAACCCTAACCCTAACCCTAACCCTAACCCTAACCTGAACCCTTACCCAAACCCAAACTCTAAACCTAACTCTAATCGGAACCCTAACCCTAAACCTAATCCTAACCCTAACCCTAACCATAACCCTAATCCAACACCTCACCCTAACCCTAACTCTAACCCAAACCCTAACCTAACCCTAACTCTAAACCAAACCCAAACCCTAACCCTAACCCTAACCCGAACCCTAAATCAAACCCTAACCCTAACCCTAACCCAAACGCTTACCCTAACCGTAACCCTAACCCTAAACCAAACCCTAACCCTAACCTTAACCCTAACCCTAATCCTAACCCAAACCCAAACCCTAACACGAAACCTAAGCCTAATCCACACCGAAACCGAAACAATAACCCTAAACGTAAACCTAACCCTAACCCTAACCCAAACCCTAACCCTAACACTAACCCTAACCCAAACCCTAACCCTAACACTAAAACTAACCCTAGCCCTAACCCAAACCCTAAACCTAACCCTAATCCTAACCCTAATGCTAACCCTAAACCTAACCCTAACACTAACCCTAGGCCTAACCCTAACCCTACCCAAACCCTAACACTAACCCTAACCCTAACGCTAACCGTAAATCAAACCCTAACCCTAACCCTAACCCGAACCCAAACCCTAACCCTAACCCTAACCCTAACTGAAACACTAATCCTAAACCTAACCCTAACCCTAATGCTAACCCTAAACCTAATTCAAACTCAAACCCTAACCCTAATCCTAACCCGAACCCAAACCCTAACCCTAACCCTAAACCTAACCCAAAAAATAACCAAAACCGAAACCCTAACCCTAACCCTAACCCTAACCCGAAACCCTAACCCTAACACTTAGCCTAAACATAACCCAAACCTAAATCCAAACCCTAACCATAATCCTAACCCTAACCCTAACCCTAATCCAAGTCCTAACCCTAACCCTAACCCTAACCCAAACCCTAACCCTAACACTAACCCTAACCCAAACCCTAACCCTAACACTAAAACTAACCCTAGCCCTAACCCAAACCCTAAACCTAACCCTAATCCTAACCCTAATGCTAACCCTAAACCTAACCCTAACACTAACCCTAGTCCTAACCCTAACCCTACCCAAACCCTAACACTAACCCTAACCCTAACCCTAACCGTAAATCAAACCATAACCCTAACCCTAACCCGAACCCAAACCCTAACCCTAACTCTAAACCTAACTGAAACACTAATCCTAAACCTAACCCTAAACCTAACCGTAATGCTAACCCTAAACCTAATTCAAACTCAAACCCTAACCCTAATCCAAACCCTAACCCTAACCCTAAACCTAACCCAAAAAATAACCAAAACCGAAACCCTAACCCTAACCCTAACCCTAACCCGAAACCCTAACCCTAACACTTACCCTAAACATAACCCAAACCTAAATCCAAACCCTAACCATAATCCTAACCCTAACCCTAAACCTAATCCAAGTCCTAACCCTAACCCTAAACCTAACCCTAACCTTAACCCTTACAAAACCCAAACTCTAAACCTAACTCTAATCGGAACCCTAACCCTAACCCTAATCCTAACCCTAACCCTAACCATAACACTAATCCAACACCTCACCCTAACACTAACTCTAACCCAAACCCAAACCTAACCCTAACTCTAAACCAAACCCAAACCTAACCCTAACCCTAACTCTAACCCAAACCCTAACCTAACCCTATACCTAACACTAACTCAAACCCTAACTCTAACACTAACCCAAACCCTAACCCTAACCCTAACCCAAACCATAACCCAAATAATAACACTAATCCTAACCCTAACCCTAACCCTCATCCTTATCCTAACCCTAACCCTAACCCTAACCTTAACCCTAACCCTGATTCTAACCCTAACCCTAACCCTAACCGTAACCGTAACCCTAACCCAAACCCAAACCCGGATCTTAACACAAACCCTAACCCTAATCCTAACCCTAACCCTAACCAGACCCTAACACTAACCCTAACACTAACCCTAACCCAAAACCTAACCCTAACCCTAACCCTAACCCTAACCCAAAACCTAACCCTAACGCTAATCCTAACCCTAATGCTAACCCTAAACCTAAACCTAACACTAACCCTACTCCTAACCGTAACCCTATCCCAAACCCTAACACTAACCCTAACTCTAAACTTAACCCTAAATCAAACCCTAACCCTAACCCTAACCCGAACCCAAACCCTAACCCTAACCCTAACCCTAACTGAAACACTTATCCTAAACCTAACCCTAACCCTAATGCTAAGCCTAAACCTAATTCAAACTCAAACCCTAACCCTAATCCTAACCCAACCCAAACCCTAACCCTAACCCTAAAACTAACCCAAAACATAACCGAAACCGAAACCGTAACCCTAACCCTAACCCTAACCCTAACCCTAATCCTAACCCTAACCATAACCCTAACCCTAACCGTAACCCTAAACCTAACCCAACCCCTAACCCTCACCATAACTCTAACCCAAATCCGACTCTAACCCTAACCCTAACTCAAATCCTAACCCGATCCCTAAACCTAACCCTAACCCAAACCCTAACCCTAACCCAAACCATAACCCAAACCCAAAACCTAACCCTAACCCTAAAGCTAACCCTAACCATAACCCTAACCCTAACCCTAATGCTAAACCTAACCATAACCCTAACTCTAACCCTAACCCTAACCCTAACCCAAACACTAACCCTAACCCTAACCCTAACCCTAACCCTAACCCTAACCCAAACCGTAACCCTAACCCTAATCCTAACCCTAATGCTAACCCTAAACCTAACCCTAACACTAACCCTAGTCTTAACCCTAACCCTAACCCAAACCCTAACAAAAACCCTAACCCTAACCCTAACCCTAACTGAAACACTAATCCTAAACCTAACCCTAACCCTAACCCTAACCCTAATCCAAGTCCTAACCCTAACCCTAACCCTAACCCAAACCCTAACCCTAACCCTAAAGCTAACCCTAACCATAACCCTAACCCTAACCCTAATGCTAAACCTAACCATAACCCTAACTCAAACCCTAACCCTAACCCTAAACCCTAACCCTAACACTTACCCTAACCATAACCCAAACCTAAACAAAAACCCTAACCCTAATCCTAACCCTAACCCTAACCCTAGCCCTAACCCTAACCCTAACCCAAACCCTAATCCTAACCCTAACCCTAACCCTAACCCAAACCCTAACCCTAACGCTAATCCTAACCCTAATGCTAACCCTAAACCTAACCGTAAAACTAACCCTACTCCTAAAACTAACCCTAACCCAAACCCTAACACTAACCCTAATCCTAACCTTAACCCTAAATCAAACCCTAACCCTAACCCTAACCCTAACCCGAACCCAAACCCTAACCCTAACCCTAACCCTAACTCAAACACTTATCCTAAAGCTAACCCTAACCCTAATGCTAACCCTAAACCTAATTCAAACTCAAACCATAACCCTAATCCTAACCCATCCCAAACCCTAAACCTAACCCTAAAATTAACCCAAAACATAACCCAAACCGAAACCGTAAAACTAACCCTAACCCTTACCCTAAT
Source organism: Eospalax fontanierii (assembly GCA_035773235.1). Classification (NCBI taxonomy): domain Eukaryota; kingdom Metazoa; phylum Chordata; class Mammalia; order Rodentia; family Spalacidae; genus Eospalax; species Eospalax fontanierii. The sequence continues at coordinate 3,227,038 of CM069551.1, read as the reverse complement.
CCTAACCCTAACCCTAACCCTAATCCTAGTCCTAACCCTAACCCTCACCCTAACCCTAACCCTAACCTGAACCCTTACCCAAACCCAAACTCTAAACCTAACTCTAATCGGAACCCTAACCCTAAACCTAATCCTAACCCTAACCCTAACCATAACCCTAATCCAACACCTCACCCTAACCCTAACTCTAACCCAAACCCTAACCTAACCCTAACTCTAAACCAAACCCAAACCCTAACCCTAACCCTAACCCGAACCCTAAATCAAACCCTAACCCTAACCCTAACCCAAACGCTTACCCTAACCGTAACCCTAACCCTAAACCAAACCCTAACCCTAACCTTAACCCTAACCCTAATCCTAACCCAAACCCAAACCCTAACACGAAACCTAAGCCTAATCCACACCGAAACCGAAACAATAACCCTAAACGTAAACCTAACCCTAACCCTAACCCAAACCCTAACCCTAACACTAACCCTAACCCAAACCCTAACCCTAACACTAAAACTAACCCTAGCCCTAACCCAAACCCTAAACCTAACCCTAATCCTAACCCTAATGCTAACCCTAAACCTAACCCTAACACTAACCCTAGGCCTAACCCTAACCCTACCCAAACCCTAACACTAACCCTAACCCTAACCCTAACCGTAAATCAAACCCTAACCCTAACCCTAACCCTAACCCTAACCCTAACCCTAACCCTAACCCTAATGCTAACCCTAAACCTAATTCAAACTCAAACCCTAACCCTAATCCTAACCCGAACCCAAACCCTAACCCTAACCCTAAACCTAACCCAAAAAATAACCAAAACCGAAACCCTAACCCTAACCCTAACCCTAACCCGAAACCCTAACCCTAACACTTACCCTAAACATAACCCAAACCTAAATCCAAACCCTAACCATAATCCTAACCCTACCCCTCACCCTAACCCTAGTGCTACCCCTAACCCTAACCCTAACCCAACCCCTAACCCTAACACTAACCCTAACCCAATCCCTAACCCTAACACTAAAACTAACCCTAGCCCTAACCCAAACCCTAAACCTAACGCTTATCCTAGCCCTAATGCTAACCCTAAAGCTAACCCTAACACTAACCCTAGGCCTAACCCTAACCCTACCCAAACCCTAACACTAACCCTAACCCTAACCCTAACCGTAAATCAAACCATAACCCTAACCCTAACCCGAACCCAAACCCTAACCCTAATCCTAACTGAAACACTTATTCTAAACCTATCCCTAACCCTAACCCTAATGCTAACCCTAAACCTAACTCAAACTCAAACCCTAACCCTAATCCTAACCCGAACCCAAACCCTAACCCTAACCCTAAACCTAACCCAAAAAATAACCAAAACCGAAACCCTAACCCTAACCCTAACCCTAACCCGAAACCCTAACCCTAACACTTACCCTAAACATAACCCAAACCTAAATCCAAACCCTAACCATAATCCTAACCCTAACCCTAACCCTAATCCAAGTCCTAACCCTAACCCTAACCCTAACCCTAACCTTAACCCTTACAAAACCCAAACTCTATACCTAACTCTAATCGGAACCCTAACCCTAACCCTAATCCTAACCCTAACCCTAACCATAACACTAATCCAACACCTCACCCTAACACTAACTCTAACCCAAACCCAAACCTAACCCTAACTCTAAACCAAACCCAAACCTAACCCTAACCCTAACTCTACCCCAACCCCTAACCTAACCCTATACATAACCCTAACTCAAACCCTAACTCTAACACTAACCCAAACCCTAACCCTAACCATAACCCAAACCATAACCCAAATAATAACACTAATCCTAACCCTAACCCTCATCCTTATCCTAACCCTAACCCTAACCCTAACCTTAACCCTAACCCTAATTCTAACCCTAACCCTAACCCTAACCGTAACCGTAACCCTAACCCAAACCCAAACCCTGATCTTAACACAAACCCTAACCCTAATCCTAACCCTAACCTTAACCAGACCCTAACACTAACCCTAACACTAACCCTAACCCAAACCCTAACCCTAACCCTAACCCTAACCCTAACCCAAAACCTAACCCTAACGCTAATCCTAACCCTAATGCTAAACCTAAACCTAAACCTAACACTAACCCTACTCCTAACCGTAAACCTAACCCAAACCCTAACACTAACCCTAACCCTAACTGAAACACTTATCCTAAACCTAACCCTAACCCTAATGCTAACCCTAAACCTAATTCAAACTCAAACCCTAACCCTAATCCTAACCCAACCCAAACCCTAACCCTAACCCTAAAACTAACCCAAAACATAACCGAAACCGAAACCGTAACCCTAACCCTAACCCTAACCCTAACCCTAATCCTAACCCTAATCATAACCCTAACCCTATCCGTAACCCTAAACCTAACCCAACCCCTAACCCTCACCATAACTCTAACCCAAATCCGACTCTAACCCTAACCCTAACTCAAATCCTAACCCGAACCCTAAACCTAACCCTAACCCTAACCCTAATGCTAAACCGAACCATAACCCAAACCCAAACCCTAACCCTAACCCTAAAGCTAACCCTAACCATAACCCTAACCCTAACCCTAATGCTAAACCTAACCATAACCCTAACTCTAACCCTAACCCTAACCTTAACCCAAACCCTAACCCTAACCCTAACCCTAACCCTAACCCAAACCGTAACCCTAACCCTAATCCTAACCCTAATGCTAACCCTAAACCTAACCCTAACACTAACCCTAGTCTTAACCCTAACCCTAACCCAAACCCTAACAAAAACCCTAACCCTAACCCTAACTCTAAATCAAAACCTAAACCTAACCCTAATCCTAACCCGAACCCAAACCCTAACCCTAACCCTAACCCTAACCCTAACCTAACCCTAACCCTAACCCTAACCCTAATCCAAGTCCTAACCCTAACCCTAACGCTAATCCTAACCCTAACCCTAACCCTAACCCAAACCCTAACCCTAACGCTAATCCTAACCCTAATGCTAACCCTAAACCTAACCCTAAAACTAACCCTACTCCTAAAACTAACCCTAACCCAAACCCTAACACTAACCCTAATCCTAACCTTAACCCTAAATCAAACTCTAACCCTAACCCTAACCCTAACCCGAACCCAAACCCTAACCCTAACCCTAACCCTAACTGAAACACTTATCCTAAAGCTAACCCTAACCCTAATGCTAACCCTAAACCTAATTCAAACTCAAACCCTAACCCTAATCCTAACCCATCCCAAACCCTAACCCTAACCCTAAAACTAACCCAAAACATAACCCAAAAAGGAAACCGTAAAACTAACCCTAACCCTAGCCCTAATCCTAACCCTAACCCTAACCCTAATCCTAGTCCTAACCCTAACCCTAACCCTAACCCTAACCCTAACCTGAACCCTTACCCAAACCCAAACTCTAAACCTAACTCTAATCGGAACCCTAACCCTAAACCTAATCCTAACCCTAACCCTAACCATAAACCTAATCCAACACCTCACCCTAACCCTAACTCTAACCCAAACCCTAACCTAACCCTAACTCTAAACCAAACCCAAACCCTAACCCTAAACCCAACCCTAACCCTAAATCAAACCCTAACCCTAACCCTAACCCAAACGCTTACCCTAACCGTAACCCTAACCCTAAACCAAACCCTAACCCTAACCTTAACCCTAACCCTAATCCTAACCCAAACCCAAACCCTAACACGAAACCTAAGCCTAATCCACACCGAAACCGAAACAATAACCCTAAACGTAAACCTAACCCTAACCCTAACCCAAACCCTAACCCTAACCCTAAACGTCACCTTAATCCAAACCCTAACCCTAACCCTAACCCAAACCCAAGCCCTAATCTTAACACAATCCCTAACCCTAATCCTAACCCTAACCCTAACCCAAACCCTAACCCTAACACTAACCCTAACCCAAACCCTAACCCTAACACTAAAACTAACCCTAGCCCTAACCCAAACCCTAAACCTAACCCTAATCCTAACCCTAATGCTAACCCTAAACCTAACCCTAACACTAACCCTAGGCCTAACCCTAACCCTACCCAAACCCTAACACTAACCCTAACCCTAACTCTAACGGTAAATCAAACCCTAACCCTAACCCTAACCCGAACCCAAACCCTAACCCTAACCCTAACCCTAACTGAAACACTAATCCTAAACCTAACCCTAACCCTAAACCTAATTCAAGCTCAAACCCTAACCCTAATCCTAACCCGAAACCAAACCCTAACCCTAACCCTAAACCTAACCCAAAAAATAACCAAAACCGAAACCCTAACCCTAACCCTAACCCTAACCCGAAACCCTAACCCTAACACTTACCCTAAACATAACCCAAACCTAAATCCAAACCCTAACCATAATCCTAACCCTAACCCTAACCCTAATCCAAGTCCTAACCCTAACCCTAACCCTAACCCAAACCCTAACCCTAACACTAACCCTAACCCTAACACTAAAACTAACCCTAGCCCTAACCCAAACCCTAAACCTAACCCTAATCCTAACCCTAATGCTAACCCTAAACCTAACCCTAACACTAACCCTAGGCCTAACCCTAACCCTACCCGAACCCTAACACTAACCCTAACCCTAACCCTGACCGTAAATCAAACCATAACCCTAACCCTAACCCGGACCCAAACCCTAACCCTAACCCTGACCCTAACTGGAACACTGATCCTGAACCTATCCCTAAGCCTATCCCTAATGCTAACCCTAAAGCTAATTCAAACTCAAACCCTAACCCTAATCCTAACCCGAACCCAAACCCTAACCATAACCCTAAACCTAACCCAAAAAATAACCAAAACCGAAACCCTAACCCTAACCCTAACCCGAAACCCTAACCCTAACACTTACCCTAAACATAACCCAAACCTAAATCCAAACCCTAACCATAATCCTAACCCTAACCCTAACCCTAATCCAAGTCCTAACCCTAACCCTAACCTTAACCCTAACCTTAACCCTTACAAAACCCAAACTCTAAACCTAACTCTAATCGGAACCCTAACCCTAACCCTAATCCTAACCCTAACCCTAATCCTAACCCTAACCCTAACCATAACACTAATCCAACACCTCACCCTAACACTAACTCTAACCCAAACCCAAACATAACCCTAACTCTAAACCAAACCCAAACCAAACCCTAACCCTAACTCTAACCCAAACCCTAACCTAACGCTATACCTAACCCTAACTGAAACCCTAACTCTAACACTAACCCAAACCCTAACCCTAACCCTAACCCAAACCATAACCCAAATAATAACACTAATCCTAACCCTAACCCTAACCCTCATCCTTATCCTAACCCTAACCCTAACCCTAACCTTCACCCTAACCCTAATTCTAACCCTAACCCTAACCCTAACCGTAACCGTAACCCTAACCCAAACCCAAACCCTGAACTTAACACAAACCCTAACCCTAATCCTAACCCTAACCCTAACCAGACCCTAACACTAACCCTAACACTAACCCTAACCCAAACCCTAACCCTAACCCAAACCCTAACCCTAACGCTAATCCTAACCCTTATGCTAACCCTAAACCTAAACCTAACACTAACCCTACTCCTAACCGTAACCCTAACCCAAAACCTAACACTAACCCTAACCCTAACCTTAACCCTAAATCAAACCCTAAACCTAACCCTAACCCGAACCCAAACCCTAACCCTAACCCTAACCCTAACTGAAACACTTATCCTAAACCTAACCCTAACCCTAATGCTAATCCTAAACCTAATTCAAACTCAAACCCTAACCCTAATCCTAACCCAAACCAAACCCTAACCCTAACCCTAAAACTAACCCAAAACATAACCGAAACCGAAACCGTAACCCTAACCCTAACCCTAATCCTAACCCTAATCCTAACCCTAACCATAACCCTAACCCTATCCGTAACCCTAACCCTAACCCAACCCCTAACCCTCACCATAACTCTAACCCAAATCCGACTCTAACCCTAACCCTAAACCAAATCTTAACCCGAACCCTAAACCTAACCCTAACCCAAACCCTAACCCTAACCCAAAACCTAACCCAAACCCAAACCCTAACCCTAACCCTAAAGCTAACCCTAACCATAACCCTAACCCTAATGCTAAACCTAACCATAACCCTAACTCTAACCCTAACCCTAACCCTAACCCAAACCCTAACCCTAACCCTAACCCTAACCCTAACCCTAACCCTAACCCTAACCCAAACCGGAACCTTAACGCTAATCCTAACCCTAATGCTATCCCTAAACCTAACCCTAACACTAACCCTAGTCTTATCCCTATCCCTAACCCAAACCCTAACAAAAACCCTAACCCTAACCCTAACCCTAAATCAAAACCTAAACCTAACCCTAACCCTAACCCGAACCCAAACCCTAACCCTAACCCTAACCCTAACTGAAACACTAATCCTAAACCTAACCCAAACCCTCACCCTAACCCTTATCCTACCCCTTACCCTAACTCTAACCCTAACCCTAACCCTAACCCTAACCCTAACCCTAACCCTAATCCAAGTCCTAACCCTAACCCTAACCCTAACCCAAACCCTAACCCTAACCCTAAAGCTAACCCTAACCATAACCCTAACCCTAACCCTAATGCTAAACCTAACCATAACCCTAACTCAAACCCTAACCCTAACCCTAAACCCTAACCCTAACACTTACCCTAACCATAACCCAAACCTAAAACCAAACCCTAACCCTAATTCTAACCCTAACCCTAACCCTAATCCTAACCCTAACCCTAGCCCTAATCCTAGTCCTAACCCTAAACCTAACCCTAACCCTAAACCTAAGCTTAACCCTTACCCAAGCCCAAACTCTAAACCTAACCCTAACCGTAACCCTAATTCTAACCCTAACCCTAATCCTAACAGAAAACCTATCCCAAACCCTAACCCTAACCATAATCTTAACACCAACCCTAAACCTAACCCTAACCCTAAACCTAACCCTAACACTAACCTTAACCCTAACCCTAATTCTAACCCTATCCCTAACCCTAACCCTAACCCTAACCCAAACCCAAACCCTAATCTTAACACAAAACCTAACCCTAACCCTAACCCTAACCCTAACCCTAACCCAAACCCTAATCCTAACCCTAACCCTAACCCTAACCCAAACCCTAACCCTAACGCTAATCCTAACCCTAATGCTAACCCTAAACCTAACCCTAAAACTAACCCTACTCCTAAAACTAACCCTAACCCAAACCCTAACACTAACCCTAATCCTAACCTTAACCCTAAATCAAACCCTAACCCTAACCCTAACCCTAACCCGAACCCAAACCCTAACCCTAACCCTAACCCTAACTGAAACACTTATCCTAAACCTAACCCTAACCCTAATGCTAATCCTAAACCTAATTCAAACTCAAACTCTAACCCTAATCCTAACCCATCCCAAACCCTAACCCTAACCCTTAAACTAACCCAAAACATAACCCAAACCGAAACCGTAACCCTAACCCTAATCCTAACCCTAACCCTAACCCTAATCCTAGTCCTAACCCTAACCCTAACCCTAACCCTAACCCTAACCTTAACCCTTACAAAAACCCAAACTCTAAACCTAACTCTAATCGGAACCCTAACCCTAAACCTAATCCTAACCCTAACCCTAACCATAACCCTAATCCAACACCTCACCCTAACCCTAACTCTAACCCAAACCCTAACCTAACCCTAACTCTAAACCAAACCCAAACCCTAACCGTAACCCTAACCCTAACCCTAAATCAAACCCTAACCCTAACCCTAACCCAAACGCTTATCCTAACCGTAACCCTAACCCTAAACCAAACCCTAACCCTAACCTTAACCCTAACCCTAATCCTAACCCAAACCCAAACCCTAACACGAAACCTAAGCCTAATCCACACCGAAACCGAAACAATAACCCTAAACGTAAACCTAACCCTAACCCTAACCCAAACCCTAACCCTAACCCTAAACGTCACCTTAATCCAAACCCTAACCCTAACCCTAACCCAAACCCAAGCCCTAATCTTAACACAATCCCTAACCCTAATCCTAACCCTAACCCTAACCCAAACCCTAACCCTAACCCTAACCCTAACCCTAACCCTAACCCTAACCCAAACCGTAACCCTAACCCTAATCCTAACCATAATGCTAACACTAAACCTAACCCTAACACTAACCCTAGTCTTAACCCTAACCCTAAACCAAACCCTAACAAAAACCCTAACCCTAACCCTAACCCTAAATCAAAACCTAAACCTAACCCTAACCCTAACCCGAACAGAAACCCTAACCCTAACCCTAACCCTAACTGAAACACTAATCCTAAACCTAACCCTAACCCTAACCCTAACCCTAATCCAAGTCCTAACCCTAACCCTAACCCTAACCCAAACCCTAACCCTAACCCTAAAGCTAACCCTAACCATAACCCTAACCCTAACCCTAATGCTAAACCTAACCATAACCCTAACTCAAACCCTAACCCTAACCCTAAACCCTAACCCTAACACTTACCCTAACCATAACCCAAACCTAAACAAAAACCCTAACCCTAATCCTAACCCTAACCCTAACCCTAACCCTAACCCTAACCCTAACCCAAACCCTAATCCTAACCCTAACCCTAACCCTAACCCAAACCCTAACCCTAACGCTAATCCTAACCCTAATGCTAACCCTAAACCTAACCCTAAAACTAACCCTACTCCTAAAACTAACCCTAACCCAAACCCTAACACTAACCCTAATCCTAACCTTAACCCTAAATCAAACCCTAACCCTAACCCTAACCCTAACCCGAACCCAAACCCTAACCCTAACCCTAACCCTAACTGAAACACTTATCCTAAAGCTAACCCTAACCCTAATGCTAACCCTAAACCTAATTCAAACTCAAACCCTAACCCTAATCCTAACCCATCCCAAACCCTAACCCTAACCCTAAAACTAACCCAAAACATAACCCAAACGGAAACCGTAAAACTAACCCTAACCCTAACCCTAATCCTAACCCTAACCCTAACCCTAATCCTAGTCCTAACCCTAACCCTAACCCTAACCCTAACCCTAACCTGAACCCTTACCCAAACCCAAACTCTAAACCTAACTCTAATCGGAACCCTAACCCTAAACCTAATCCTAACCCTAACCCTAACCATAACCCTAATCCAACACCTCACCCTAACCCTAACTCTAACCCAAACCCTAACCTAACCCTAACTCTAAACCAAACCCAAACCCTAACCCTAACCCTAACCCTAACCCTAAATCAAACCCTAACCCTAACCCTAACCCAAACGCTTACCCTAACCGTAACCCTAACCCTAAACCAAACCCTAACCCTAACCTTAACCCTAACCCTAATCCTAACCCAAACCCAAACCCTAACACGAAACCTAAGCCTAATCCACACCGAAACCGAAACAATAACCCTAAACGTAAACCTAACCCTAACCCTAACCCAAACACTAACCCTAACCCTAAACGTCACCTTAATCCAAACCCTAACCCTAACCCTAACCCAAAACCAAGCCCTAATCTTAACACAATCCCTAACCCTAATCCTAACCCTAACCCTAACCCAAACCCTAACCCTAACACTAACCCTAACCCAAACCCTAACCCTAACACTAAAACTAACCCTAGCCCTAACCCAAACCCTAAACCTAACCCTAATCCTAACCCTAATGCTAACCCTAAACCTAACCCTAACACTAACCCTAGGCCTAACCCTAACCCTACCCAAACCCTAACACTAACCCTAACCCTAACCCTAACCGTAAATCAAACCCTAACCCTAACCCTAACCCGAACCCAAACCCTAACCCTAACCCTAACCCTAACTGAAACACTAATCCTAAACCTAACCCTAACCCTAATGCTAACCCTAAACCTAATTCAAACTCAAACCCTAACCCTAATCCTAACCCGAACCCAAACCCTAACCCTAACCCTAAACCTAACCCAAAAAATAACCAAAACCGAAACCCTAACCCTAACCCTAACCCTAACCCGAAACCCTAACCCTAACACTTACCCTAAACATAACCCAAACCTAAATCCAAACCCTAACCATAATCCTAACCCTAACCCTAACCCTAATCCAAGTCCTAACCCTAACCCTAACCCTAACCCAAACCCTAACCCTAACACTAAAACTAACCCTAGCCCTAACCCAAACCCTAAACCTAACCCTAATCCTAACCCTAATGCTAACCCTAAAGCTAACCCTAACACTAACCCCAGGCCTAACCCTAACCCTACCCAAACCCTAACACTAACCCTAACCCTAACCCTAACCGTAAATCAAACCATAACCCTAACCCTAACCCGAACCCAAACCCTAACCCTAATCCTAACTGAAACACTTATCCTAAACCGATCCCTAACCCTAACCCTAATGCTAACCCTAAACCTAACTCAAACTCAAACCCTAACCCTAATCCTAACCCGAACCCAAACCCTAACCCTAACCCTAACCCTAACCTTAACCCTTACAAAACCCAAACTCTATACCTAACTCTAATCGGAACCCTAACCCTAACCCTAATCCTAACCCTAACCCTAACCATAACACTAATCCAACACCTCACCCTAACACTAACTCTAACCCAAACCCAAACCTAACCCTAACTCTAAAATAAACCCAAACCTAACCCTAACCCTAACTCTAACCCAAACCCAAACCTAACCCTATACATAACCCTAACTCAAACCCTAACTCTAACACTAACCCAAACCCTAACCCTAACCCTAACCCAAACCATAACCCAAATAATAACACTAATCCTAACCCTAACCCTCATCCTTATCCTAACCCTAACCCTAACCCTAACCTTAACCCTAACCCTAATTCTAACCCTAACCCTAACCCTAACCGTAACCGTAACCCTAACCCAAACCCAAACTCTGATCTTAACACAAACCCTAACCCTAATCCTAACCCTAGCCCTAACCAGACCCTAACACTAACCCTAACACTAACCCTAACCCAAACCCTAACCCTAACCCTACCCCTAACCCTAACCCAAACCCTCACCCTATCGCTAATCCTACCCCTAATGCTAACCCTAAACCTAAACCTAACACTAACCCTACTCCTAAACGTAACCCTAACCCAAACCCTAACACTAACCCTAACCCTAACTGAAACACTTATCCTAAACCTAACCCTAACCCTAATGCTAACCCTAAACCTAATTCAAACTCAAACCCTAACCCTAATCCTAACCCAACCCAAACCCTAACCCTAACCCTAAAACTAACCAAAACATAACCGAAACCGAAACCGTAACCCTAACCCTAACCCTAACCCTAACCCTAATCCTAACCCTAATCATAACCCTAACCCTAACCGTAACCCTAAACCTAACCCAACCCCTAACCCTCACCATAACTCTAACGCAAATTAGACTCTAACCCTAACCCTAACTCAAATCCTAACCCGAACCCTAAACCTAACCCTAACCCAAACCCTAACCCTAACCCAAACCATAACCCAAACCCAAACCCTAACCCTAACCCTAACCCTAAAGCTAACCCTAACCATAACCCTAACCCTAACCCTAATGCTAAACCTAACCATAACCCTAACTCTATCCCTAACCCTAACCCTAACCGAAACCCTAACCCTAACCCTAACCCTAACCCTAACCCAAACCGTAACCCTAACCCTAATCCTAACCCTAATGCTAACCCTAAACCTAACCCTACACTAACCCTAGTCTTAACCCTAACCGTAACCCAAACCCTAACAAAAACCCTAAACCTAACCCTAACCCTAAATCAAAACCTAAACCTAACCCTAACCCGAACAGAAACCCTAACCCTAACCCTAACCCTAACTGAAACACTAATCCTAAACCTAACCCTAACCCTAACCCTAACCCTAATCCAAGTCCTAACCCTAACCCTAACCCTAACCCAAACCCTAACCCTAACCCCAAAGCTAACCCTAACCATAACCCTAACCCTAAAC